>SZWC01005872.1:76057-112306 GCA_023375785.1 Penium margaritaceum
GCACACACACACACACACACACACACACACACACATCTATTGTCCATCCAAGCAGAGAGGCTAGGCCTGATGTCCCTCTGGAGTATGATGAAGGTCGGAAGGTCTCCTCACGACACTTGAGCATCCTGCCAAGTATCTGGGTCTCGACCATCCAAGGAGTCATGCACATCATACACAAGTCAGAAGACAAGAGGGTCTCCTGGTGACATTGGTAGTACCAGTGCCCGGGTTTGGACCGCTCCGAGCAATCCAAAAGGTGTCCGTATGCCGATCAAAATAGCATCATCAACCAACACACATGATCATAGGGTGATCTCCTCGTAACACGAGTGCAACTCACCACGTTCCCGGGTCTCGATCACTATGAGCAATCCAGCTCGCATGCACATGTCACACGTAGTATAGCCACACACCAAGACACACGATCACATGGTCTCCTTGTGCCATTGGTACAACCCACCAATTGTCTGGGTCTTGACCAACAGAGTGCTACCATCCACATGTAGCCGTGCATGCACGTAGCATGAGGCACACACCGGCTGTTGTAGTAATCTGATAGCAGAGCAGAGGCCCCTCTCCCATGACGTCGCGTTAGGTCG
The DNA here is from genome assembly GCA_023375785.1 of Penium margaritaceum. Lineage (NCBI taxonomy): Eukaryota > Viridiplantae > Streptophyta > Zygnematophyceae > Desmidiales > Peniaceae > Penium > Penium margaritaceum. The sequence continues at coordinate 76,657 of SZWC01005872.1, forward strand.
AGGTCCACACAAAACTCCCCCTGGGCAGATGAACCTGGCGACGATGTCCTCAATGGAGATGCTGATACCGTAGTTGAATAGATCCTGGGCGATAAATCATGTGGTCTCCCATCACACAAAGATAACTCCCCCTGTCACGCACGAGTATGCTCCCATCCTCAAAGAAGAAGTGGTGTCTCCGGCTTTGACTCCTCACATTGCCCCTATACTACGTGAAGTGTAGCAGTCCTTGTGTGACTGCCAAGGATCCCAACTCACAGTCTCTCCTCTCTCCGCTTTGCCGCGATGCATCTTTCTACTATTGACATGGTGTGCCCCTTGCCATGAGTGCCGTTGAGCGTACTCCCTGGTTCAACCACTAAGGAGTGGTCAAACACCTGATTTAACTCTAGATTTTGATTTCTTGGATTTTTCCATGCAGGATCAAGCTTTTAATGGCTCAATTTGAGAGAGTATTCAGAAAGTTAGCCTAGCACAAAAATCGGGTGTTGGGGGGATGGAATCTGGTACCCGCCATGGGTGCCGGGATAATCCACCGCCAGTGATCCGAGTTCGTTCCTAATGGGCTCCAAATGTACCAGGGGCATGAATGAGGTAACTACAAGGACCTCCTGGAATAGGGTGAAATTCTCCTTGAATTATGGGTGAGGAAAGGTGCTTCGACGGGTCATCGTCGAAGCGCCTCCCGTCGCCTAGAGTGCAAGGCTATGTGGACGGCTCCACCAAGGGTTACTTCAACGGCCATAGCAGGGGCTCTACTGATCATTTTTGAACATGCTTGGATGCGTTGGAAAGCTTATATCACATGCTATAAGGATATGATGTAATCTCACTATGCTAACTAACAAAAATGTGTTTTGATTTTGTTCTATTGAATGTGGCGTGTTCTTTCCACTTTTGCCCGTGATCCTTGTACTCCACACTCTTCACCATTGGTGTTCATTAGTTGCCCAAACATTGGTAGCGTGATTCAGTAAGAGCTAGGTATCCTTGAGGGTGCCTCCACACCCACTAGAGCCAACAGAGAGTTATGGATCCACGAGCCTAGAAGGACCCGAGCTCTTCAACCTTCACGCTATCGTCACGTGCCATGGCAACAACTGAGCAAGAGAGCATTGGCGCCGTCTCCAATTTTGATGGAAACGGCTACCCTTTGTGGAGGTGGCAGTTTGAGTTCTACCTAGATGACAAGGGCCCGTTTGAGCTGGTCAACGGTAAAGAGATCGCGCCTCCGGATACTGTGATGCTGGAGGAAGTGGAGAAGTACAAGAAGCGCAACAAGAAGGCGTTGGTTTTGTTGGTGTTAGCGTTAGCCCTGCCACAACACGCACTGATTTAAGGATGCATGGTGGCCGTGGAGGCCTGGAATAAGCTATGCACCATCTACCAGTCCACCAACCTTACTAACCAGCTCTTTGTCTTTAAAAGGCTCGTCACCCTCCGAGCCAACGAAGGCGACAACATCAAGGAGATCCTGCAACAGATCGAGTCCCTCACTGCCTAGTGCATTGCCACCGGATGGAAGGTCGACCCTCAGCTACAAGCCACGATCCTCCTCCTAGCCTTGCCGGAAAGTTGGAGTCCCATGATTACTGTTGTGGGCGGCTGGTCTGCCGATGAGCTGAAGTACCCAAAGGTGGTTGAGTATGTCCGTAATGAATGGATGCGGCGTGGTGGGAGATAGAGCAAAGCAACGTCAAGTTCCGCCTATGCCGTCTGCCCTCAAGGTGGAGGAGGAGGCAAGAGGGGGAAGGGTGCCAAGCAGGGCACCAAGAGAGGTGACAACAAGGGGGGGCGCTACAACTGTGGCGAACAAGACCACTACGCACGTGGCTGCCCCGACAAGAAGTCGGACCAGCCCAGGAAGAGCGGGAAGAAGGACACACAAGCCATGATGGCCACGGAGTCCACCGACTTGACTGATCCGGAAGTCACGGTGATTGACTCCGGATCAGGCCGCCACACACAATGCAACCGGGTGGCATTCGTCACCTATGACGCCACCGAGCGGCGCATGACAGTGGTCAATGGCAAGACAAAGTTGGCCGCAGGCAAAGGCAATGTTTATATTGAGTCTGTGGTGAATGGGAAAGTCATTCCATGCACCATCTACGACGTGCTCCACATGCCCAAATTTGGGGCATACGTACTGTCAGTGAGTCGCCTTACCGACAAGGGGCTTGAGGTACTCTTCAACAAGAAAGAGGCCATCATCCGGAAGGAGGGGGATGGCAAGGTGATTGCACATGGCAAGAGGGAGGAGGACATGTACCTGCTTTGTACCAAGGTTCTTGCCGATGTGGAGAGGACTGACGCCGTCAACCTGGTGACAAAGGATGAAGGAAACCTGGACCTATGGCATCACCGTCTCTGCCACATTGCTCCCTCAACTGCGAGGGACATGGCCAAGAAGGAAATGGTGCGGGGTCTTGAGGTCAAGAGCCTTGACACAGCCCAGAATGCCGTGTGCGAGCCATGCGTAGTGGGCAAGGCGACACGGCAGTCGTTCGATGGCAAAGGGACGTGTGCATCGGTGAAGCTGGAGGTGGTCGACACTGACGTGTGTAGACCAATCAAGAGCTCCATCGGGGGCGCTCTATACTTTGTGACCTTCATCGACCATCACAGCCGCAAGCTCTACCTCTACATCATCAAGAGGAAGAGTGATGTCCGAACATGTATGCAGGAGTTTGTGGCAGTAGTGGAGCGGCAAACAGGGTTGAAGGTGAATGCGCTCCGGAGCGACAATGGCGGCGATTACGAGGGCTGCTTGGCATGGATGAAGTGAAAGGGGATCACGTGGCAGAAGACTACTCCACACTCTCCGCAATAGAACGACGTCACCGAGAGAACAAACCGCATCATTCTCAACATGGTCCGGTCCATGTTGAGCGATCCCGGCCTCCTGCAATGGTACTGGGGCGAGGCGAAATAGACAGCGGCCTACATCATGAACCTGATACCGACAAAGCCGCTAAAAGATGTGGATTCTAAGGTGTGGAAGACGCCACAAGAAGTGTGGAGCAGGAGGAAGCCGACTGTGGCACACCTTTGCACGTTTGGTTGTGTTGCACATGCTTTTGTGCAGGCACGGGAGGGGCAGGGCAAGCTGGATCCGCGGACTCGCCAGTGCATCTTCGTCGGATACGAGAGCGGGAGCAAGGCGTACCGGCTCTTCGACCCACGGAGGCAGCAGATCGTGAGGAGTCACGACGTCACATTCGACTAGGACAGCCGTTGGATGGAAAAGGATGCGGGTCTCTCCACGCGTGGAGAGTGACTACCACTCTTTGAAGGGGAGACGCCGGAGGAAGCAAAAGAGGGTGATGTCTGAGCGGCTTCAACCGGCAAAAACCATCTGGGGGATGGGGGAGTGGCTGATTAGCCTTCAGCCAAGTCGGACAATGAGTCCAAAGCACCGGAAGTAGTAGAGCTGAATGAGGAGGCGGGAAGTGAGCCCGTATCTCCACGGTCCTCGAGAGAGGGGGAGCAGGCCAGCGGTGCAAGTGGCGCCACGAGAGGGCAACAGCAGCAGCAACAGCTGCAGCAACCTCAATAGCAGCAGCCCCAGAGAAGCGGGCACGTAAGGAGGACGACAAAATGGTACGATGCCGCGGAGGGCATCTGGACTGGGTTTGCTCGGGAATTTTTTGTGCAAGAGGAGCCCAAGACCATCAAGGAGGCGTTGCAACGGAAGGATGGGGCTGAGTGGGAGGGAGCTATAAGATATGAGCCCTCCTTCCACGAAGAGACCGGCACTTGGCAGTTGATTGACAGGCCAGAGGGCGCAAAAATCATCGGCTCCAAGTGGATCTTCGAGAAGGAGCTCACCAAGGAGGGGAAGGTGGAGCGGTACAAGGCGCGGCTGGTGGCGAAGGGGTACGCCCAATGGAATGGTGAACACTACGTAGAAAACTTCACACCGGTGGCAAAGTTTGCCTCCATGCGCTCCATCCTCTCCGTGGCGGCGGCGCTAGACTACGAAGTTCACCAAATGGACATGAAAACTGCCTTCCTCAATGGCGACCTAGATAAGGAGGTCCTCAAGGAGGTGCCGGAGGGGGTGGACGCGCTGCCAGGAAAGGTGTGCTGGCTTCGTAAGGCGCTCTACGGACTGAAGTAAGCGCCACTCATGTGGTACCTGAAAATGGACGGCTTCATGGCCGAGCTTGGCTTCAAGTGCTGTGAAGCGGATCACAGCGTGTACGTGCGGAAGCAGCCGGGGTTGCACCAGATCGTGGCCCTTTACGTGGATGACCTTATCCTCATGTCATTGGACATGGAGGAGTTGGGGAACCTGAAGCTGCAGCTGGGCGGTCGGTTCAAAATGACCGACATGGACGGGTTCGAGTACTACCTTGGCGTAGCCATCAAGAGGGACAGCAAGGCACGCACACTCGAGATGGGGCAGGCAAAGTACGTGCAAGTGGTGCTTCACCGCTACAACATGGAGGAGTGCAACCCCATCGGCACACCCATGACCACCACATGTGAGTTGAGCTCGAGCATGGGCCCGAGCACGGAAGAGGAGAAGGAGGAGATGGCAGGTGTGCCATACCAGTCCGCGGTGGGGAACATCATGTACGCCATGGTGGCAACGCGGCCTGACCTGGCCTTTGCGGAGGGCCAAGTGAGCCACTATGTTGCTGACCCCGGGCCGCTGCATTGGGAAGCGGTGAAGCGGATCCTCCGCTATCTAAAGGAAACAAAACAGTAGCGACTTGTGTTTAGAGGGGGAGCACGTGACGACTCCCTCGAGTTGGTCGGCTACTTCGATGCCGACTGGGCTGGTGATGTGGATGACAAAAAATCAATGTTTGGATACCTGTTTGTGCTGGGTGGTGCAGTAGTTTCATAGGCAAGAAGGAAGCAGGACCGTGTTGCACTGTCCAACACCGAAGCAGAGTACATTGCACTCGCGGAAGCCGCAAAGGAGGTGGTGTGGCTGCGGTGGATGCTAAAGGATATCAGCGTGCCGCAAAGGAAGCCAACGGTACTCAACGTTGACAACATGAGTGCCATCAGCCTGACCCAGAGCCCGATGCTGCACAGGAGGACCAAGCACATCAAGATCCGGCATCACTACGCTCGCGACTTGGTGGCAAAGGGAGATGCGGCTATTGTGCACAGTGGCACTAAGCGCATGCTCGCCGACTCCATGACCAAGGCACAGCCCAAGGACAGGCATGACGCAAGCTGCATGGAGCTCGGTCTGCATAGTGAAGTTTAAAATGCTACAGGTTCCAAGGACAGGACATCAAGGCTGCGGTGCAAGGGGGAGATTGTTGACATGGTGTGCCCCTTGCCATGAGTGCTGTTGAGCGTACTCCCTGGCTCGACCGCTGAGGATTATTCAAACACCTGATCTGACTCTAGATTNAGGAGGACCAAGCACATCAAGATCCGGCATCACTACGCTCGCGACTTGGTGGCAAAGGGAGATGCGGCTATTGTGCACAGTGGCACTAAGCGCATGCTCGCCGACTCCATGACCAAGGCACAGCCCAAGGACAGGCATGACGCAAGCTGCATGGAGCTTGGTGTGCATAGTGAAGTTCAAAATGCTACAGGTTCCAAGGACAGGACATCAAGGCTACGGTGCAAGGGGGAGATTATTGACATGGTGTGCCCCTTGCCATGAGTGCTGTTGAGCGTACTCCCTGGCTCGACCGCTGAGGATTAGTCAAACACCTGATCTGACTCTAGATTTTGTTTTCTTGGATTTTTCCATGCAGGATTGAGCTTTGAATCGCTCGATTTGAGTGAGTATTTGGAAAGTTAGCCTAGCCCAAAAATCGGGTGGTGGAAGGGTGGAATCTGGTACCCGCCATGGGTGGCGGGATAATCCACCGCCAGTGATCTGAGTCCGTTCCTACTGGGCTCCAAATGCACTAGGGGCATGAATGAGGTAACCATAAGGACCTTCTTGACCAGGGTGAACTTCTCCTCAACTTCTGGGTGAGGAAAGGCGCTTCAACGGGTCATCGTCGAAGCTCCTGCCGTGGCCTAGAGTGCAAGGCTAGGTGGCCGACTCTACCAAGGGTTACTTCGACGGCCATAGCAGGGGCTCTATTGCTCCGTATTGGGCGTGCTTGGATGCGTTGCAAAGCTTTGATCATAGGCTATGAGAATATGATGTAATCTTACTATGCTAATCAACAAAAACGTGTTTTGATTCAGTTCTACTGAATGCGACATGTTCTGTCCACTCTTGCCGGTGATCCTTGTGCTCCACATTCTTCACCATTGGTCCATTGGCTGCCCAAACATTGGTAGCGTGCTTCAGTGAGAGCTACGCATCCTTGAGGGTGCCTCCACACCCACTAGAGCCAACATGTATGCTGGAGGAAAGGGAATGGCCGAGCAATGCACAGGCATGGATGAAGTGGTGGAGCTGGCCTCCAAGGCGGGATAGAGCACCTTGAAGCAAAGGGGTGTGCCGCCACAAGAGGAGGAGGGATGCAAAGACAAATGGGACCACCATACATGGACAAAGATGATGATGGAATAGCTGAAGTGGGTGGATGAAGGTGCGTGATGGTAGCAGCTGAAGAAAGAGGAGCAATGATGGGGTTGACGGGAACGAAGATGGCAAAAACTGAAGGCATGCTCACCTCTCCTATGGTAGTGTCTCCACTGGACATCGTACTCGTAGCTGGTACATGATCCTCCCCAATCATGCATGTGTCAGATCCTTGTAGTGGAAAGCTCGTACCGATTGTACTAGTGCTCCCCTGCTCAAACACTCCCTCACGCGCTACCATCACCTCCCACTGGAGCATGACTACACGCTCGTGTAGGTCAGCGTTATCTGCCTCGGACATATGGAGGTGGCCCATGTCTGCCTCACGTAAGATCAGCTGTGCCTCACTGGATGCTGCAGATGCAGACTACAAAACTTGTGAGTACAACTCCATCCTTGTCTTTGCTTCTGAAGGAGATGGAGCTAGTACCAATGCATCCACCTAGGGGTCAACCAAATTCACAACGTGTTGAGATACTACACACTTGGACATAGCTAAAGGTGGCCCATCCCCACCACAACTCATGTCCGTTGTACGAGGGGTGAGTAGTTGCATGCATAGAGAGAAGGAGAAGGCAGAGTCGTCAGAGTCCGCGGAGCACGTGGAAATGTCGTCCGTGTAGGTACTGCCACTCTCAACGTCGATGTGATCAGCAGGGTCACAAAGAGATGAACATGCAAGGGCACAACTTAGATACTACTGTCGAGTTGAATCCATCCACGTGGTTGGATCTGTAATACATTCCTTAGTTGCTGGTGTAGTGGACACAGCTTTGCAATGCTCCGGCTCGACAATGTTCATCAAGGCGACCAGCAAGCGCAGTTGGCGCTCACGCACCATCTCGCCGGGAAGACTGGTCGCTGTCACCCGCTCGATGATGGAGTGAGGCCCATCATCTAAATCTGTCATGTGTGTCGCTACTCTCTCATGTGTGCTAAGTTCTGCAGACTCTGGGAACATAAGGGACTCATGACATTGAAGTTGATCCACAGGTAGCGCCGATGACAAGGTCGAGCCTGCTGTGTCTGCTGCAGCACATATCCCTGTAACTTCCTCAATGATGCTACTCTCAAGAATGCCTCAACCTTTAAAGGACCAGCTGGTCCCCTTTGCCCCTACATTGCGACCGCTACGGAGCTGGTGTGAGCCTCGTGCACCAACGCCCCCAGAAATCCGGCATCATGAGCATCCTGGGCATCCTGAGCCATACAAGACTCTTGTGCTACGGTCGGGCTGCCATCAGTCAGAATCGCAAGTGGCACCACCCAAGGAGGCAGGGCTTGCACTCCTCTTGATGCAACCTACTGCTACAGAACATCCCGCCCCCGCTCCAGCGTGGATGTCAACCTCGATGACATGCATGTCTCATGTACTACAACCTCCGCCAGGGTGGTGTGAGCGTGCAGTACAAACCCCTTCAAAAGTCCAATAGACGCATCACAATCAGTATGGGATTCCTGTGCCATTGTCGAGGCACCACCGGTGGGAGTTGCTAGTGGCACCGGCCAGGAACACGGGACGTGCACTCCTCCTGATGCAACCTGCTGCTGCGGAAGATCTAGATCTAGCCCAGACGTGGAAGTCGATCTCGATAACACGCATGTCTCCACCATGAACGCCATGTCGAGATCAGATTCGAGGTCACGTGCTGCCACCGTATCATCCACATCTGCCTGAGCTGACGCTCGGGCACCATGGTACGGCGGGGGTGCGGATCCCGTCACTACGGTCACAGCAAATAGTGTGCGGTAACCATAGTCCCCATAGACGGGTAGAGCAATGGAAACCGAGGAGGTGGAGAATCTTTCAAGACTAGCGCAAGCACGACGTGTAGAGCACTGACGCCGACTACACGTAGACACACAACTTGAGCAGCTACATGAAGACATGCCATCTCAAGGAGGCATCGTGGTGGTAGAAGAGGGCAGGGTTGAAAGGATGGTGGCAGCCTGGGACAGGCCGACAGGTGTGGTTGAAGGGAGACCATCGGGTGATAATGAAGGAGAGGATGAAGCAGATGAGATCAAGGAGGTAGTCAACGAACTAGTAGTAGAAACACGCTCGGTGACGACGAGGTCAAAAAACCGATGAACCATCTACCTCACACCGTAGATCTCGGTGAATATGGTCGCCAGAGGTCCAGCTAGGGGATCTACCAAAGTTGGCAGATACGCATGTTGTGGAGGACGCATGCTTGGACGAGGCTGAAGCCAAGGTGGATGCCAGCCGCGAGGGCATGTCTAGCAGCGACGCCAACCATGATGTCCATCACCAAAGTAGTATTAAGAGAATGCGTAAGACGCCCGCTTAGGTGTCTGCACTCATTTCATGCGCCAGACAATGGATAGGTGCCGAGGGTAGCTACTCATGTTGGTGAACACCAAGCCACGAGAGAGGATGAGACCAAGAGACACTAGTCACTTGCACAAGTCATGGTGTCGAGGTCAACAAAAGTGACCAAAAGGGACGAGTTGTACCACCACAGTACACCCAGAGAAGAGAGTCTGACTAGCTGCGTCTACTAGTGTTGCTGCCACTAATGGAGCGAAACCTGCTCCAAGAACAGAAGATGTGGCAGCTACAGGTGCGGCTGCTGCTTCAATTGGTAGACAACCAAGCCCTTAGAGATGGACAAACCCAAATATGCAGTCGATCTTACGGATTGAAGTGTGGGGACCAATCCACGGGCCCCAGAGAGACGCCGATCCACGACGCGTCTTGAAAAAGAAGTCACCGCCGATGACAGTCCGCTATCGGCTGGGAAGGGGAGACTGCAAGTGCTGTTGCAACTTCTCTGCACTATGCACTCATCGCCATTCCACCGCCACCGCCATTGCTGCTGCCGTTGTGGCTACTGCCACTACACATCATGCTACGGCGGCTGCTAGACGGGTTGCATTTGCAGTTGTCGGTGGCAGGTGTTTATAGATTTTTTTTCCTCTGTCTTCTTGCCCTCACCCGCTCCTCATTTTATTCTCTTGTCCTCAGCCCCCCTTTTTGTTTTCCTTTTCCCTCCTCTTACCCTCAACTCCCCCCTTTTCTTGCCTGAAAAGTTTCTCTTCATGCCCCCCAATTCTCGAATGCCCCTCATTTGGAGAAACTGAGAAAATGAAGAAGAGGAGGGATCTCTGGCTAGCCCTCCCTCCCGTGCACGCTCGCTCACTTGCATGCTTGTGCGAGGTGGGTGGGACGAGCGAACAGAGGGAGGGGGGGGTTCGGCCCCTCTCTCGCCGTCGGCCCCCTCCGTCGGTCGGCCGATGGGGCCGACGGGGCCGAGGGGGCTCACGGGCCCCTCCGAGGGGCCCCTCGAGAGGGGGGGGGCGCGATGGGGCCAACAGGCTCCCTTCGAGGGTGCCCCTTTGTGGGGGCTCAAAAGGGTCCCTCAGAGTGAGACCCTTAGAGGAGGGCTGCGAGGCCCTTCGGTAGAAACAACTACGGGGATGGGTGCAGCTGTTGTGGTTGCTACTGCTGCTATTATTGCTTCGGCTCTTGCTTCTGCTACTACTACTCTATGTAACAACACGTGCTTTTGCTTGCTGCTATCGCCACTATTGCTTGCTTCTGCTGCCACTGCTGCTTCTTGCTACTACTGCTGCTTGCAGCTACCGCCAGTGCTGTTACAGCCGCAAGCATTGCTGCTACCACCGCTGCTGCTGTTGTGCGTTGCTATTACTGCTGCAGTTGATGCTACTGTCGCCGTTGTTGCATGTTGTTGCTACTGTAGCCGCTACTACCATGGGTGGTACTGCTAATCCTATGCGCTGTTGTTGTTACCGCTACTGCTCCTGCCGTTACTACTACTGCTGCCGCCGCTGCTACCGCCGTTGCTGCTGTTGTTATGAGTGGCTCCTCTGCCGCCACTACTCAAACTACGTGTCACAGCAATTGTCGCTACTTTGTTTGGTATTCCTGCAACTGCTACTACCACAATCGCTAATTCTGCTGCTGTCGTAACCACTTATGTCGCTTTGTGATGCTCATCACCCATGTGGCATTCACATGCAGTCACTTTGTCCTCCCTCAAGCTGCTATCGACGTGGTGACATGTGGCACGTTCTCTCTGTGTTGTGTCCACTGCTCCTACTTTTGCTACTCACACGCCCCCCCGTTTGTTGGTTTTTGTCTCACATGTCTCACTTGTACTCTCTTGTGTCCTCTAGGCTTGTGTACATCGACGTGCAAATGACCGACGACGAGACGCAACACTGATGGAGTGTTGTCCGGTGCAGCCGACGTACGCTAAGGCCTACACACAGTTTGTTAGAGCCTTCTCCATCCTTGGTGCTCAGCTCCATCACCACACCTACTCGGTAGTCGCGCCGCTGATAGGCAGTATTGCTGCATATGCTGCGTGCACACGTCCAGCACCGTGTCTAACGGCATTTGCAGCGCTATGTCATGCCTAGGGTCTAAGTTTCATGATGTTCTGGCACAGTTGGTACCAAGGATTAACGTAGACGCTGCTTGGGTTTAGGCAGCCATCACTCCTCACTGCCTTTTTTCTAGCTGATTCTCACTAGACGACTGCGTTTGCAACATGCGTATCATGGTATGGTCCAATTTTCATGCAAAACGGACGATGCCCGGGTTTGGGCTGTCAGCCGTCTGGCAGGGCTCATCGAGAAAACCTGCCTGCCTGAAAATAGAGTTATTTTCTGCTTGGCTGGTGAACTGAGTAGCAAGTCCTACAGAGTTGGGGGAGGCTAGTTCTTGGAGTGGTCTCTGATTGTGTTTCATTCTTGTGTCTTAATCAGTCACTTCCAGTTTTCAGCTACTTTCTGGTGCTAACACTGGCGCGCGCATCTCTGAGTAACAAACCCAGAGCAATCAGACTTCAACTCTAGAGCGGCTAACTGAGGAGACAACAGACTAAGCAACGAGTGTGGAAGCGCGCAGGTTGCATCAACAATGTAATTGCCCCAACCTGCGCCTTAGAATAGTTTCCAGCTTGGTATTAGAGCCAGAGCGCACTAGCAGCACCAGACAACTGGCGTACAGGTCCCTCACTGCGATGGTGGCCCCCATACGTGCCTGTGCAGGGGAAATACTGCCAAATTGTTCTCGACAGCTTTGACCCGCCTGGTGGATGCGCCAGATTTTTCCCATGGCGATTGAGCCAAGGGAAATGTTGCCGTACTTTTTCCGGCAACATTGAGCCCCAGGTATGACACAAGGAGGTGAACGACAGGCCGTGTTAGGCACCTGTCGGCAACAACATACATGGCGACGTCAACCAGGTGTAGTGACTGGCAGTAGCAGCAAGCAGCAGAAGCAGCCTATAGTAGTAATAGTAGCTTGTAGTAGCAGCGAGTAGTGGTAGCAACAGCGAGCAACTGTTGTGCATAGCAATAGCAGACGGCAGCAGCAGCAGCTCGTGGCAGCTTGTAGCAACAATAGCCCGTGCCAGCAAGCAGCTGTAGGAGCCAGCTGTAGTAGCTTGCAAAAGTAGTAGTGCGCAGCAGCTACAAGCAACAACGGCAGCCGGCTGCAGCAGTGCAGTTGCGAGCACCAGAAGCAGGCGGCTGTAAAACAATAATAGCGAGCAACAACAGCAACCGGCTATAGCAACAACAGTAGCAAGGAGTAGCTAGCAATAGTAGCTACAACAGGGGCGAGTAGCAGTAGTAGTAGCTACAAATGCTCACAGCCCGCTACTCGCAACAAGCAGCGAGTTGCAAGCAGCAAGCTCAGTGCTCGCAGCTCACAGCGAGTAGCAAGCTCACTATTCGCACCTTGCTACTCTTAGCGAGCAGCGAGCTCACTGTGGCAAACAAAGAAAAAAAAAGAGGAGAAAAAGGGAATCCACAAAAAAAAACCCACCCCGCAGGCGGCCCTACAGCTGTTGTAGGCACCGCCATAGTCGTTGTAGCAGCCAAAGCAGTCGTAGCAGCACGTAACAGCTGAACAACAGCAGCAATCATAGTAGCTCCACGGCAACAACTATAGTAGTATCCGTTGTTACAACAACAGACGCAACAGTGATAATAGCAACAACTGTAGCAGTAGAGTAGCTGCTGCTCCAACAACAGCTGTAGAACTAATAGTAGTAGTAGCAACAACTACAGTAGCAGACCAATAGCAGCAGCAACGACAGCATCAGTAACTGTAGCAGCAGAAATAGCTGCCCTTCAGATAACACAGCAATGGCTCCAGCAACCTCTGCTGCTAAGGTTAGCCATCCTTAGCTCACGTCGGTACTGACGTTACTTATGATGTCAACAACAACAAAAGCAAAGCTACAGCAGCAACCCTGGAGATAATGTAGTAGCAGCTGTTGATGCCAGCCATCCTAGGCTAAAGTAAATGTTGACATCACTGTGACATCAACAACACAAAAAAGGGGAACAAGTAGAGTGTACTTGTTGACAGAGGAGAAACAAAACACCAGGGTTGACAATGTAGAGGGGTCCTCCTCTATTAGAGGAACCTCCTTTGTACACCAACTACAATTGCAACTACAGTAGTAGCAGCTGCCGCCGTTGCAACACCACTAGGAGTGACAACAACAGCAATAGCCACAAAAGCAACAACATCAGCAATAATAGCAGCAGCTGTAGTAGCAGTAGCAACAATAGTAGCAGCAACAATAGCAGCAATAGTAGCCACAATAGTACTAGCAGCAGTTGCCACAACGACAACAGTAAAAAGCAGCAGCACCAATAGCACCAATACCCCGTAGGCTTTGTCGTAGGTCATGCTAGCACCATAGATCTGCTCGCCTCTCTACGCCAGCAGCTCGTAACGCTGACACGTAGCTAGCGGCACTATAGTTGGCGACACTATTACTCTAACAGTAGTCGCAGGAACAGCATCAGTAGCCACCCCAACAGCAGCAATAGTTGCCGTAGTAGTAGGAGCAACGTGAGCAAGCACCTTTTGTTCCACCCAGGTACGCAACCCCTATGATCTTGTACGCCACGCAGTACCTGGCGTAGCAACACATCCAACACCAATAGCGGATGGTGACGTCAGTCCTAGGCCCCACTCTGGGTGCCGGCCGTAGGCCAAAGGACTTTAATACGCCACCGCCGTTGCTTCAGGCTGGCGACTCATTCTAGAGCTGGGAGCTCAGCTTCCAAATCTGGACACAGGGCGAGTGTTTGTGGCCCTACTATGTCCTACCCTTTGACTCCACCAAGGCAGACCAGGTGTGTGACACTAGTCGCGCAGTGCGTGCCCTCATCCCGGTGGCCCCTCCAGCTATACGTCTTGCCCTTGAGCCCTTCCTTGGTGACCTTACCACTGGCCCATTCCCTGACTCGGCAGCGGCGTGGCACGTACTCACACATCCTCATCGCTTTTCGAGTGACGCTGAGACCAGCCGCCTAATCCGGGAGTTCAACTCCCTCCGCATGGGGGAGACTGAGACGGTCACCTCCTACTGGCACCGTACAGAGGACATCGTGCGCCGCATAGGAAACGCCGCACCAGACCCTCTCTCCACACTTCTGATTATGAATCGTGGCACCACAGACCCCTTCTCCGACGTCTTTGTCCATTACCCCCAGGACGTCCTCACCGCAATGGCTTCCCAGGGAACCCTAATGTCCTAGGTATACGAGCTCTTCCTCCACATTGAGGAGGCTGGACAGGAGTCACACATTCATCGCATAGAGTCCCTCACCTCTTGTGCCATCGCCTCCATAGCCGTTGTCGCCCCAGCATCAGCAGCGTCTTCCAACGCCATCCCGACTGGCAAGAAGAAGCGTAGGTGTAAGAAGGGTAAGGGCCCTCAACATTAATCTAGCAGATTCGGCAGCACCAGCCTCGTCCACTACATATGTGGTCAGTTTGGGCATGGGTGGTACACGTGTTTGCTCCCGACTCACAAGGCTTGCGTCATCGCCACCATGTGTCGCCAGCACGAGCGTCGCCTGGCCACCTCTACCATGACCATCGCTGCTCCTATTTCACCTGTGCCGCTCACGAAGACTCCACCGTAGTATCTTCTTCAGCCATCCGCGCTCACTCCCTCGTCCCGAGCGTCTCCAGCAATATCTTCCTCTACCTTCCTGGACTCTAGTGCCATTACACTGTAGCTGGTCTACTTTTTCGGACCCTCTACCCGCAAGCGTCAGCTGGAGCAATTCATCGCACTTCAGCTCGGCCTCCCTTGCCCTCCTCCCAAGGGAAGTGCGAGTTGCACAGTCTCTAGTTCCTCCCTACCCTACATGATAGAGTGTGTGCTACGATCATGTCCTGTATCTTCATCCACACCACCCTTTGCCATGCCTTTCTCACCCACTCCTCTTTGTGATGACGTCGCCTGGCTGGATGATTGGCAGTCTAGGTTCATACCTCTGTCCACAGCGTCAGAGTCACTTGCCCATTGCCATGTGACTGTCAGCGACCTGGTCACACTGGTCTAGGATCCGTCAGAGACGTGGATCATCGACTTTGGGGCCACGCAACATATGACAGCCTTGCGTGAGGCCTTCAGTGTCCTTGGTCCCATCACCGATGTCACCGGGGTTCAGACGGGTTCCAGCCAATTGTTACCCATTCGTGGTGTCGACGTTGTTTATTTATGTGGTCTTGTTGGTGATGTCTTCGTGATTGATGTCCTTTTCGTCCCTGGCTTTGAGCTCAGCCTCTTGTCTGTCACCGCCCTTGATCGCATGAGCATGGATGTTCTGCACTCGCGTGGTATGGGCACTGTGTCGTTGCGTTCGTCAGGTCGTGTTGTTTGCATGCCACCGCCCGTGACAACTTGTGGCACATACCGTGCCTGTCCACGTCTACCTGTGTCCCCTTGTCATCGTACGAAAGTGGCCACGTGTTTGTTACTAACACACTCTCTTCACAACACACGCGTCTCTTGCATCGTCGCTTCTATCACGTCCACTCTACCGTTGTTGAAAGCATGCTTTGCACGTTAGCTATGGACCTTGATCCAGCCTCCTTTCCTTTTCCGTATCCCATCGAGTGCATTGATTGTGCTCAAGGGAAGATGCATCATTCCACCTACCCCCTCTCTGCCTCTCGATCGGCCACCTCGCTCAACTTGGTCCACACTGATGTCATGGGTCCCCTCCAGACAGAGTCCTTCACCGAGCACGGTCATTATGTCCTGACACTTATGGATGACTACTCTCATTATAACTGGGTCTCCTGCCTTCGGCAGGAGAGCGACGTTGCTCCCACCATTCGGGACTAGCTTGTCCGTGCTAAACGCGAGTGTGGTTGCTCCCTACGCCACTTCCGTTCCAATCAGGGTATGAGTTTCTAGAAGAGACCACACTCTTCCTCACCTCCCATGGTGTCCATCATGAGACGTCGGTGCCTTATACGCCTGCCAAAAACGGTGTCTCTGAGCGCTGGAACCACACCATGGCGGATGCCGTCCATACAATGCGGGTCAAATCCGGCATCTCTGACGGCTTCCACTTCGAGGCCATGACCTACATGACGTGAGTTTAGAACCGGTTTCTCCATAGACCCATTCCCCGTCAGTCCACACCATACCAGCACAACTATGGAGAGTGAGCCGATCTACGTCACGTTTGGGTATGGGGCTGCGTAGCCATAGTGTGGTTGCTTGCCTAACACAAGGATGGCAAGTTTGAGCCTCACGGCCGTCCCTACACCTTCCTTGGCATCTCGTGTCGGTTGAAGGCATGTCATTTCTGGGTTCCCACTCGGCACTACATCATCGAGTCACGGGATGCCCTCTTGTTTAAGGATCTGTTTTCCTGCGACCTCGTTTGCTCCGGCACGTCAATGTTCCTCTTGTCGCGTGGGGGGTTGGTGGGTCCTTCTTGCGTCCATCCGCGTCCGGGCGTTCCATTGTCTGTGCTTGTGGGTCCATCTGCATCTGCTGCCCCTTCTGTGTCCGCCAGCCCCTCAGGGCCAGCTGCCCCATCTGTGTTCGGCAGCCCCTCAGAACCGGCTGCCCTCTCCATGTCCGTCAGCCCCTTGGGGCCGGCTGCCTCATCTGCGTCCGACAGCCCCTCAAGGCCGGCTGCCTCGTCCATGCCCGCCAGCCCCTCAGAGCCGGTTGCCCCCTCCGTGCTCGCTAGCCCCTCAAGGACGGTTGCCATGTGCGTGTCCGCCAGCCCCTCACGTCCAACTGCCCCATCCGTGTCCTCCAGTCCCTCATGGCTGGCTGCCCTGTCTGAGTCCACAAGCCCCTCACGTCAATCCGCCCTGTCCGTGTCTTCCAGCCCCTCAGGGCCAGCTTCCCTGTTTGTGTCTGCCAGCCCCTTAGGACCGGGTGTCGCGCCCGTGTCCACCAGCTCCTCAAGGTCGGTTGCCCCGTCCGTGTCCGTTAGTCCCTCAAGATCTCCAGCCCCTTAGGGCCGGCTGCCTCGTCCGTATCGGCATGTTACACACGTGGTCCGGGCAAGAGCCTTAGACCTAGGCCGACAGTGAGCACCCAGACTACCTCCTCACGTCCTCTCGTACCACGACCCCCTGTCATCCTACGAGGCTCCTCATCTCATGTCAGACCCACTTCCATAGTCTTAAGTGATGACCACAGCACCAAGGCAATTGGCTTGGCCACACTGTCTGTCATCTTTGACCTAAATCTAGGGTCAGCTTTGACTATGCCTTGCTCCATACAGAGCATTGTCATGCCATTGCAGCCACGCTCACGTAGATGACACGAGGGGCACGGGGACGTGCACACCCTTACTCTCCACCCCATAGAGCGACGAGAGGACCCACCCACCTTACGTGAGGCTCGGACGTCTCCGGAAGCCGCTCACTGGGAGGCTGCATGCACCGACAAGCTTGCCACCATTCGGCAACATGATGTCTATGAGCTCGTTGACCACCCCCTGGGCCATAAGGCCATCAACGCCAAGTGGGTTCTCCAATAAAAGTGAAAGCCAGACGATCCCTGGACAAATTCAAAGACCATCTCATAGCCAAGGGGTTTGCTTGGGTCCATGGGATCAACTATGACCAGATCTTCGCCCCAATTGGTTGGTTCTCCACCAGCCGGGCGTTGTTCAGCCTCGTTGCCTAGCACGGGTGGGAACTGCATCAGATGGATGTGAGCAACGCCTTTCTCCATGGCTCACTGGAAGGCAAGGAGCTCTACATGGTGCAGCCTCCAAGATTCGATGATGGCTGCGGCAAGGTCTGGAAGCTGCGAAAGGCACTTTATGGCTTGAAGCAGTCACTTTACTGCTAGAACCAGGAGATCAGTCGTACGCTCCTCAACGGTGGCCTCCTTCGCAACTCTGCCAACCCCGCACTATTCATCAGTCTACAAGGTCAGACCCTCGTTGCTATCCTAGTCTATCTCGGCAACCTACTCATCGCATCGTCTGATGCAACTGCCACCCAGCGGGTCAAGGACTTGTTGTATGCTTCCTACCAGATGAAGGACCTTGGGCTAGCACGAGTTTTTCTGGGCATGGAGCTTGAGCATGATCCCTCTGTGGGCATCCTGCATGTCCATTAGGCCGCCTACGTCCACACCTTGTCGGGGCACTTTGTTGAGGACCTGCCCCTCGTGCCAAGAGCATCCTCACCCATGTTGCTCGATGGTCACATGACGCTCAAGAGCTCTGATCAAGCCGTGGTGGGGGAGCCAGTAGATGTGACCATGTATTTGCTCGTCATCGGGTCAATGATGTTCCTAGCGACGACGACACGTCCAGAAATTGCATTCGCCGTCAACCTCCTCACAAAATTCTCTCGGGAGTCACGTCACCTACACTTTGAGGCCATGATACGAGTACTGCGCTATGTCGTCTCCACCCCAGGGCCAGGCCTCATGTTCGGTTGATAGCCGTTCGTTGTGGCGACGGGATACACCGACAATGACCGGGCCAAGTGTTCGGACGGTAAGAGTCGTACTGGCTGGATCTTCTTTGTTGGTGGGACGGATGTATCTTGGTGCAGCGGCAAGCAAGGTTGCATTGCACGCATCAATGCTGAGGCTGAGTATGTGACCCTTGGATCTGGTGCTTGTGAGAGCGTGTGGCTGCGCCGCCAGTTGTCCGAGTTGCGTCAGTCAGTCCTGTCCATCACGTTGCACTGTGGCAATGAAAGTGCCATGGCCATTGCTGACAATGACGGCATGTATCACACTCGCACAAAGCACATCAATGTCGAGTATCACTATGTGCATTCATTGTTGCATGATGGACGCATCAGGATTTAAGCCAGTCACGCTTCACTGCCTTGGTCAAGAATTTGGCCGAATGTTTGACCAAGGCACTGAAGCGTGACTGGTTTAAAAAGGTTGTGAGTGTATTCGGATTGCTTCCATGAGGTTTTCTCTCCCTGTCCGCTTTGTCTCTGTGCTCTCCTCCCGTCCAAGTACAATACGTCTGTGAGTCATGGAGGAGTGTTGGTTTTCTGTCTCACGTCTCTCACTTGTACTCTGTTGTATCCTCCCGACTTATGTACATTGGCATGTAGATGACCGACGACGAGACGCGATGCTGATGGACTTTCGTCCGGTGGAGCCGATGCACGCTGAGGCCTACATGCAGTTTTCAAGAGCCTCCTCCCTCCTTCATGCTCCGATCCATGGGCAGACCTCCTTGGCAGACGCGGTGCCGTCAGGCACAATCGATGCACATGCTGCCTGCACAGTACCAGCATCGTGTCTCACTGCACAGTTGCGTTTGTAGGGCTGTGTCATGCCTAGGGTCCAAGTTTCACGATTTTCTAGCACTGTTGGTAATGGGGATCAGCGTAGATGCTGCCTGGGTCTAGGCAACCATTACTCCTCACGACTGTTTTTCTAGCTTATTGTGACTGCACAACTGCGTTTACAACATGCGTTTAATGGTATGGTTCATTTTTCAGGCAAAACGGACGACGCCCAAGTTTGGGCTGATGGCTGTCTCGTAGGGCTCACCAAGAAAACTTGCTTGGTTGAAAAAAAAGCTATTTTCTGATTGGCTGGTGAATTGAGTAACAAGTCCTACAGAGCTGGGGGAGGCTAGCTCTTGGAGGGGTCTCCCATTGTATCGTTTTCTTGTTTCTTAATCTCTCACTCCTAGTTTTCAGCTTCTTTCTTGCTCTAACACTAGCGCGCGCATCTTTGAGTAACAAACCCAGAGCACTCAGATGTAGACTCAAGAGCGGCAGACTAAGGGGGCAACAGACTAAGCAAGGAGCGTGGAAGGCCGCACGCTGAATCAACAACGCAATTGCCCCAACCTGCGCTTTAGAATAGTTTCCAACTCTGTGCTCTAATGCTTGAATGGAATTTGATTAGGGCATACAGGCCCATGCAAACACAAACATGAGCTCTATGTGTGATTGCAATGCAAATCGGCAAGAATTTGGCTAAGTCTAGAATGCATAACATGAAAGAACAAGGAGATTTCACAAATGAGCCCTTAGTAGGCTTACATAGGGGCACTGACAGGTAGCTGCACCGGGCCCCGTCACCCGAGTTGAGCCCAAACGAGTCAGCCGGGAGAGCACACCGCATACAGCATGTCAACAACAAAGGTACCCTCCTTGAGGCGCCAGAATAACTCTCCAAGTGCCCGGGTCTCGACCACCGAGAAAATACGAGCAGTGCTAGAAACACTCCGAATCAGCTTCTGGGCATCGCAAATGACCTTCTGAACATCGAAAGCACTACTAAAGTCACAGGGTCTCCGTGTCGCACCAGTATAGTCCACCGGGTGCGCGGGTCTCAACCCACAAAGAAAACTTTGCTGGCTCCTGGCAAGCCAACCAGGTTGCCGAAACGCATCAATCGTGTCTCTATGGCGCTGTCATAGGTGCTCAAAAATTCTCAGGACATTCTGGAGGCCTGTCACGTCGTCACGTTCTCCTCTACCTTGTACCACAAAATTGGGATGTATGGGTAATCAATGAGCGTCGGTCGTGACGGGTGGAAGTCACACAAACAAATAGCTTCCCAGTAGTTCCTCAGGGGGAGGGGGAGGGGGAGAGGTGTTGGTTTTGTCTCACATCTCTCACTTGTACTCTGTTGTGTCCTCCCGACTTGTGTACATCGGCGTGCAAATGACTGACTACAAGATGCAATGCTGATGGAGTGTCGCCCTGTGGAGCCAAAGCACGCTGAGGCCTACACGCAGTTTGCTAGAACCTCCTCCCTCCTTCGTACTCAGCTACATCAGCGGGCCTCCTCGGCAGTTGTGCCACCGACAGACATTGTCACTGCCTTCGCTATCTGCGCTTGTCCAGCACCGCATTTGATTGTGTTGCTGCGTTCATTGTGCTATGTCATGCCTAGGGTCCAGTTTCATGATTTTCTGACATTTTCGATACCTGGGGTTAGCATAGACGTTGCCGGGGTTTATGCAGCCATAACTCCTCACTGCTATTTTTCTAGCTGATTCTCAGCGTACGACTGCGTTTGCAGCGTGCGTATTATGGTATGGTCCAGGTTTCAGGAAAAACGGACAACGCCCGGGTTTTGGGCTGTCGGTCGTCTGGCAGGGCTCACCAAGAAAACCCTGCCTGCGAGAAAATGGGCCTGTTTTCTGATTGGCTGGTTAGTTGAGTAACAAGCTCTACCGAGCTGGGGGGGAGCTAGAACTGGGTGGGGTCTCCCATTGTTGCTCATTCTTGATCACTAATCAGTCACTTCCAGTTTTCAGCTCTTTCTGGCGCTATCATTGGCGTGCGTGTTTCTGAGTAACAAATCCAAAGCACTCAGACTTAGACTCTAGAGCGACACGCTGAGGGTGTAGCAGACTAAGCAATGAGCGTGGAAGCCTGTACGCTGCATCAACAACATCACTGCCCTAACCTGCGCTCTAGCATAGTTTCTATATTGGTATCGGAGCTAGAGCGTAGCAGTAGTAGCAGACGACTGGCGTACAGGTGCCTGACTACGCCGGCGGACCCCCATACGCGCCAGTGCAGGGAAGATACTGCCTGATTTTTTCTGGCAACATTGATCCGCCTAGTGGCGGCATCAGATTTTTTCCCATGGCCATTGGGCCAGGGGAAATGCTGCTGAAAATTTTCGGTTGCACTGACCCCCACGTGTGACGTGAGGAGGTGAGTGGCAGGCCGCGTCAAACACCTGCTGGCAATGATGCACGTGGCAACTTCATCCAGGTGTAGTGACTGGTAATTGTAGCAAGCAGCAGCAGCTGCCTGCAGCAGCAGCAACAGGTTGCAGCAACGGCAAACAGTGGCAGCAGCAGCTAGGAGCAGCTGTGTGCAGCAGCAGCAGCCGGTAGTAGCAGCAACTCGCAACAGCATCAGCCCGCAACCGCAAGCAGCAGCAGCAACCTAGAGCAGCAACTCGTAGCAGTGGCAGCGGCAGCCCGCATCAGCAGCAACAGCAATTGGAGCAAGCAGTAGCAGTAGCCGACCCCTGTAGCAGTAGTTGCAAGCAAAAGCCGGCAGTAGCCAGCAACAATAGCTGCAGTAGCCGCTTGCAGCCGCCAGTTGCAGCAGCGGCTCCAACTGCTCGCAAGGAGCAGCAATCTGCAAGTAACAAACTTGCTGCTTGTAGTGAGAAGCAAGCTGCAAGTAGCGAGCAGCAAGCTCGCTGCTCGCAGCTCGCTGCTCACAGCAAGCAGCAAGCTCACTATGACGACCAAAAGAGGAAACAAAATTCCCCCACACCAGAGCACGCAACAACAGTTGCAGTAGTAGCATTTACTACTGCAACAACAGCCATAGTAGCTGCACTACTAGTAGTAGTAACAGAAGCCGCTTCTGTGAGAACAACCGTAGCAGCAACATCAGCAGTAACAACAACCGCAGCAGCAATAGCACCAGCTACTGCTACAATAGCAGCCGCAACAGAGCAGCAGCAGCAACTACAACAATAGTAGCAATAACTACAGCAATAGTAGCAGCCAGTGCTAACACAATAGTAGCTGCAGTAGTGATAGCAATAGCAGTAACTGTAACAGCATCGGTGGCAACAGCAGACCAGCAAGAGCAGTAGAAATCGCTGCTGATGTCAGCCTTCCTCAGCTGATGTCACTATTGACATCACTGCTGACTTCATAAATAGAAAACCTTTTCTATAGCAGCAACTCTACACATAACACAGTAGTAGCTACCAATGTCAGCCATCCCATGGTGATGTCATTGCTGATGTCACCACTAACTTAAGCAGCCCATAGAAAAGGGGTACAAGGAGGAAAACATGGTAGAAAACGAAGAGGGGCCGTCCTCTATTGGAGGAACCCCCTTCCTCCAACAGCTATAATAGCAGCAGCACCAGTAGTAGCTATCGCCACTACAACAGCAACAAGAACAACATGAGCATCAGATGCCTCCGCAACAATAGTGAACGGAAAAGTAGCAACATCAGCAGCAATAACAGCAACGGCAACCACGACAGTAGCAACAGTAGCAACAACATCAGTAGTCACAGTAGCAGCAGCAGCAACAGCAATAGTAGTAGTAGTAGTAGTAGCAGTAGCAACAGTAGCCGGAGTAGTAGGAGCAGCAGTCGCAACAACAACAGTAGCAGCAATACCCTACAGGCTCCGTTGTCAGCCATGCTGGTACGTGAGATCCGCTCGTCGCCTTGCACTAGTAGCTTGCAATGTTGACACAGGAGCTAGCGGCACAAGTGTCATCACCGCCGCTACAACAGCAGGCACAACAACAGCATTAGTAGCCGGCGTTGCAGCAGCAGTAGCAACCATTGTTACTACAGCTGTAGCTGCCGCCGCAACAGCTACAACAATGTCAGCAAGCACCGTTTATTCCATGCGTGTACACGAGCCCTACAGTCTCCTATGCCACGCATTACCTGGCGCAACAACATACCCAACGCCAATGGGAGACGGTGACGTCAGTCCTTGGCCCCACTCTGGGTGCTCGTCACAGGCTAAAGGACTTTGAAACCCCGTCGCCGCCACTTCAGGTTGGCGACATGTTCCGGAGCTGGGAACTCTGCTTCCGAATGTGGAGAAATGGCGAGAACTTGTAGCTCTACTCCGTCCTGCCCTTCGACTCCACCTAGGCCAACAAGCTCTATGACGCCGGTCGCGCTGTACGTGCCCTCGTCCCTGTGGCTCCTCGAGCCGCCCGCCTAGCCCTTGAGCCCTTCCTCAGCGACCTCACCATTGGCGGACTCCTTGACCCAGCAGCAGCTTGACACATACTTGCGCGTCCTCATTGCTTGTCTAATGACGCTGAGACCAGCCGCCTGCTCTGGGATTTTAACTCCCTCTACATGGGGGAGTCCGAGATAGTCACCTCCTATTGGCAGTGTGCAGAGGATATCCTACACCGCCTCAGAGACGCCGCCCCACCCCTCTCTCCACGCTCCTGGCCATCAAGCGCGACACCACCAGCCCCTTCCCCGACGTCTTCGTCCACTACTCCCACGACGCCCTCGTCGTGATGGCTGCCAAGGGCACCCTCATGTACAGGGCGTACGAGCTCTTCCTTTGCATCGAGGAAGCTTGTCAAGAGTCACATATCCATCACACGGAGTCCCTCGCCTCTCTAGTCGTCACCTCCGTGGCCTTTTCCGTCCCAGCAGCAGTAACGTCTTCCGATGCCTCCTCGGCGGGGAAGAAGAAGAAACGGAGCAAGAAGGGTAATGGTCCTCAGCAGCAGACTAGCGGATCTGGCAACGCCAGCCTTGTCTGCCACAACTGTGGCCAGTTAGGACACGGGTGGTACATGTTCCCCCTCCCGACCGACGAGGCTCGCGTCATCGCCACCATGCGTCGCCAGCATAAGCGACGCCTTGCCACTGCAACCGTGACCAACGCTGCTCCCGTCGTCTCTGCGTCCCTCACAATGCCCCCCCGCACCCTCCTTTGCATCCGTCCGTGCCCGCTCCATAGTCCTCGGTGCCTTCCTTCCCCCTCTTGAACTCCTACGTAGTCACACCAAAGTCGGTCTACTCAGTTGGACCTTCCGCCCACGAGTGCCAGCTGGAGCAGTTCATCGCACTTGAGCTCGGCCTTCCTCGACCTCCTCCCCAAGGAAGTACGAGTTGCGTAGTTGCTAGTTCCCCCCCACCCCGCATGACAGATTCGGTACTATGATCGTGTCTTGTATTTGCATCCGTCCCATCCTTTGCCATGCCTTACCCTCCTGCTCCTCTTCGTGACGATGTCACCTAGCAAGATGACTGGCACTCCCAGTTTGCACCTCCGTCCACTTCGTTAGCATCACTTGCCCACTGCCATGTGATTGTCACCAACCTGGCCATCTCCATCCACCAGAGACCTGATTCATCGACTCCTGGACCACGCATCATATGACGGCCTCGCATGAGGCTTTCAGTTTTCTTGGTCACGTCACCGATGTCACCGGGGTTCAGACGGGCTGTGGTCAGGTATTACCCGTCCGTGGTGTTGGTGTCATTCGTTTTTGTGGTCTAGCTGGTGATAACTTCTTGATTGATGTTATTTTTGTCCCTGGCCTTGAGCTTAGCCTCCTGTTTGTGACCGCCCTTGATCGCATGAGCATGGACATTCTGCATTCGCGTGGTCTCGGCTCTGTGTCGTTGCGTCCATTCGGTCATTTCGTTTTGCATGCCACTGCCTGTGGCAACTTGTGGCACGTCCCGCGCTTGTCCGCCTCTACCTCTGTCCCCTCATCGTCAACCATTATTGGCCATGCGTTTGTTACCAGCACTCTATCTCTGCAGCACACGCGTCTCGTGCATTGCCGCCTCTGTCACATTCACTCTGCTGCTGTTGATATCATGCTTCATACGCAGCCGGCCAAGGGCCTTGACCCAACCTCCTTTCCTTTGCCGTGTCCCACCAAGTGCATTGATTGCGCTCAAGGCAAGATAAATAGTTCCACCTACCCCCTCTCTGCCTCTCGAGCATCCACCCTGCTCGACGTGGTTCACTCTAATATCATGGGTCCCCTCCCAACAGAGTGAGTCGGTGAGCACGGTCATTAGGTACTGATACGTACGGAGGACTATCCTCGTTATCGCTGGGTCTTCTGCCTTCCACAAAAGAGCGACATCGCTCCCGCCATTCAGGACTGGCTTGTCCGTGCCGAACGCGAGTGTCGTCACCCTCTCTGCTGCTTTTGTTCTGATTTTGGTGGTGAGCTTCTAGAGGAGACCACTCTTCCTCGCCTCCCGTGGTGTCCATCATGAGACGTTGGCACCCTACACGCTAGCCCAGAATGATGTCTCTGAGTGATGGAACTGCACCATGGCCAACGCAGTCCGCACCATGCGGGCATCTCTAACGTCTTCTACTTCGAGGCACTGTCGGGTGGGATCCCACCCGATAGTGCATCATCGAGTCCCGTGATGCCCTCTTTTTTGAGGACTGATTCCTTGCGACCTCGTTCGTTCCGGCGCGTCCGATGTTCCTTCCGTTGTGTGGGGGAGTAGTGGGTTCGTCCTCCGTCCAGCCGTGTCCGGGCGTTCCGTTGTCTACGACTGCCCCATCTGTGTCTGACAGCCCCTCAGAGCCGGCTACCCCATTCGTGTCCGCCAGCCCCTCACGGCCAGCTTTCTCGTCTGAGTCTGCTAGTACCTAAGGGCCGGCTACCTCATTCGCGCCCGACAGCCCCTCATGGCCGGCCGCCCCACTTGAATCTTCCAGCCCCTTAGGGCTGGCTGTCCTATCTGTATCCGTCAGCCCTTCAGGGCCGGCTGCCTCGTCCACGCCCGACAGCCCCTCAGGGCTGGCCGCCTTGTTTGTGTCTGCCAGCCCCTCAGGGCCGGCTACCCCATCTGTGTCCGCTAGCCCGTCATGGCCGGTTGTCTCGTCCGCGCCCGATAGCCCCTCAGGACCGGCCAACCTGCCCGTGTCTGCCAGCCCCTGAGGGCCGGCTGCCCCGTCTTTGTCCGCAAGCCCTTAGGGCCGACCGCCCAGTCCGTGCTTGCTGGCCCCTGTGGGCTGGCTGTGCCGTCCGTGTTCGCCAGCCCTTCAAGGCCGGCTGTCCTGTCCGTATCGGCATGCTACACACGTGGTCTGGACGGGATCCTCAGACCCAGAACGACAAGGAGCACAGAGGCTCCTCACCTCATGTCAGATCCACTCCCACGGTCGTGAGTGGGGACCCCGGCACCAAGGAACTCGACTTGGCCACACTGTCTCTCGTCGCCGATCTACATTCAGGATAAGCACTAGTCTATGCCTTGCTCCATCAGGAGCACCAGTATGCCATTGCAGTGACAGTCACGTGGATACCAGCAGGGGAGCGGGACGCGCACGCCCTCACTGTCCGCCCCACGGAGCGACAAGGTGATCCAGCCACCCTACGTGAGACTCGGGCATCTCTTGAGGCTGCTCACTGGGAGGCTGCATGCATCGACGAGCTTGCCGCCATTTGGCAACATCATGTCTATGAGCTCGTCGACCTCTCCCCGGGTCATAAGGCCATCGGCGCCAAGTGGATTTTCCGGTAAAAGTGGAAGCTGGACGGGTCCCTAGATAAGTACAAGGCCCATCTCACAACCAAGGGGTTTGCTAAGGTCCTTGGGATTGACTATGACATGATCTTTGCCCCGGTCGGTTTGTTCTCCACTAGCCGAGCGTTGTTTAGCATGGTTACCCAGCACGGGTGGGAAACGTATCAGATGGATGTGGGCAACACCTTCGTCCATGGCTCACTAGAAGGCAAGGAGCCCTGCATGGTGCAGCCTCCAGGCTTCGACGACGGCTCTGGCAAGGTTTGGAAGCTGAGCAAGGCCCTCTATGGCCTGAAACAGTCACTGCACTGCTGGAACCAGGAGATCAGCTATACGCTTCTTAGCGGCGGCCTCCTTCGCAGCTCTGCCAACCCTGCGCTATTCATCAGTCGACAAGGTCAGATTCTTGTTGCTGTCCTGGTCTATGTCAACGACCTGATCATCGCATTTTCGGATGCAGCCGCCATATAGCAGGTCGAGGACCTACTACACGGTGCCTACCAGAGGAAGGACCTTGGGTTAGCACGAGTCCTTTTGGACATGGAGCTTGAGCATGATTGCTCTATTGGCATCGTGCATGTCCATCGGGCCGCCTATGTCTAGACCCTGTCCGGGCGCTTTGCTGAGGATATGCCCCTTGTGCCGAGAGCATCCTCACCCATGTCGCATGATGGTCAGGCGATGCTCAAGAGCTCTGTTCCAACCGTGGTGGGGGAGCCAATAGACGTGACTACATATTTGCGCGTCATCGGGTCACTGATGTTCCTAGCAATGACGACGCGTCTAGACATTTTGTTTGCCATCAACCTCCTCGCACAGTTCTATCAGGAGCCACATCACCTCCACTTTGAGGTTGCGATCCAAGTGCTGCGCTACGTCGTTTCTACCCCAAGGCAAGGCCTCATGTTCCATTGACAACCGTCCAGTGTGGTGACAGGTTACACCGATAATGATTGGGCCGACAGTCCGGACGGTAAGAGTCCCACTGGTTGGATCTTCCTTGTTGGCGGAACGGGTGTGTCCTGGCGCAATGGCAAGCAAGGTTGTATTGCACGAAGTACTACTGAGGCTCAGTATGTGGCCCTTGATTTTGGTGTGTGTGAGAGCGTATGGCTATGTTGCCTGTTGTCCGCGTTGCGTCACTTAGTCTCGTCCATCACATTGCACTGTGACAATGAGAGTGTCATGACCACTGTTGACAATGACAGCATGCACCACACTCGCACAAAGTACATCAATGTCGAGTATCACTATGTGCGTTCATTGTTGCATGACGGCAGCATAAGCATTGTGTGGGTTTAGACAGCATGACAGTTGGCTGATTTCTTGACAAGTCACTGAAGCGTGACTCGTTCAAGAAGGTTGTGAGTGCAGTTGGTTTTTGTCTGTGAGGTTCTCTCTCGCCTTGTCCTCTTGGTCTCTGTGCTCTCTGGTTGTCCATGTACACTGGGCTTGTGAGTCATGGTGGAGTGTTGGTTTTTGTCTCACATCTCTCACTTGTACTCTGTTTTATCCTCACGGCTTGTGTACATTGGCGTGCAGATGAATGACGGCGAGACACGACGTTGATGGAGTGTCGCCCGGTGGAGCCGACGCATGCTCAGACGTACACACAGTTTACTGGAGCCTCCTTCCTCCTTCGTGCTCAGCTACATTGGCAGACCTCCTCGGCAGTCATGCCGCCGACAAGCACTGGCATTGCCTTTGCTGTCCGCGCATGTCTAGCACCACGTTTGACTGCATTGCTTCGTTCATTGTCCTATGTCATGCCTAGGGTCCAAGTTTCATGATTGTCTGACATTGCTGGTACTAGGGGTTAGCGTCAACACTGCCTGGGTTTAGGCAGCCATAACCCCTCACTGCTATTCTTCTAGCTGATTTTGACTGCATGACTATGTTTGCAACGTGCGTATTATGGTATGGTCCAGTTTTCAGGCAAACCGGACGACACCCAAGTTTTGGGCTGTTGGTCGTCCGTGTGAACCGAGGGGCGTCCGGCATGAAGGTCACACGCCAAGCCCTTGGGATAAACCTCCCAACCCTTGAGATGTCCCACGACCCTCTCCTAGCAGCAAGGTCGCTGCTAGTGACTGAAGTTCTCGCTGTGCGACTCTCCTGGCAGCGTTTGCACCAAGGTGCGCTGCGGAAGACTTGTAGGACCGAATGGACGTGTGTGAGGTAATGCTTGGAGAACAAAGAGAGTTGGGCAAGGAATGAGTCCTTCAGAGTTGATAGATCAGTACAATGCAATGTACAGAGTCTCTGAGTAAGTTTCGCATACTATAACAACCCCTAGGTGTCCTTATGTACTAGCCCCTATGAGCCTGCGAAAAAATCCTCGGCACCCCAAAGCCCTCTACCAAGGCGCATTCATGCACATAATACATGCATCATGTAGTACGTTCCACGAGCTTTTCAACACACCAAAGAACGCTTCAATCCATGAAGAAACGGCTATGTTATGGCCGTTTGAGTACTTTACGCGCGACGGCCGCTGGCAGCACCACCAGCGGAGGTCATGGCCGCTCGAAGCGCCCTTGCTTGCGAATGCAGCTCCAGCCACCATCCCAAAGCACCCATGAACCCCAATGAATCTTGCCTCATTGGCTAAGCATCCATCCAGGGGCGCTTTGGCTCCAGTGGGCGAGAAAGTCATTCCGCCGTGCTCGAGGTCAAACCGGTCCGTCCCCTGTTTTTGGTGTGCGCCTCCCACCTTTGCACGGCTATATCTTTCTCGTCCCTGTACCAAATGACCCAGTTCTTGGGTCAATTTTGCACGGTTTTTCACGCCAAATACAATGAAAGCATGAAAAAATGCATCTGACATCAGCATGATGACGTAATCACTGCCTCGACCGGCGGCTCCCATAACATCACCCCCTCCCCCTTCGAGGGCACACCGTCCTGGTGCGCTCCTGGTATGCTCGGAGGACCGTGTTGACAGCACCTCCCCTGTGGAAATCAGCTTCGAGGATCCAACAGTTGTGCTTAGGCCCACAACCAAGCCATTGCACCAGTTACTGCCATCCGTTACCCCGCCGACGGTGCCCGAGAATCTTCTCCACCTCGTACTCCTCTTCACCCTCCACCAAGACCGGTGGAGGAGGAGCCCGTCTCCGCTCCGCGAAATGCGCATCCGGCTCCTTGTAGGCCTTGAGAAGAGAAGCGTGGAACACAGGATAGATCCCGTAGTGGTCTGGAAGCTCCAACTTGTAGCTGACCGCGAACCGCTTCCCCTTGACCAGAAAAGGACCCACCCACCGAGGCTTGAGCTTGTCGCTGCCCAACCCCGCCAGCTTCAGGTTCCGCGAGCTCAACAGCACCTTTTGTCCCACCAAGAACTCCTCAGCTTTCTGGTGCTTGTCTGCTTGTCGCTTCATCTGTTGCTGTGCCTTGTGTAGCGCCTCGCGTACGCCGCGCCACACCTATGTGAAGTCACTTGTAAATTGCTGCACTGCGGGTAGGTCCGATCCCGTTGCCATGTCTAAGGGACATGGAGGCTGTACTCCATACACCACCTTAAAGGGAGACCGCCCCGGAGAGGCATGCACTGTTGAGTTGTAGGAAAATTTAGCCACCGGGTGCTTGCATTCCCATCCCTTGCCATCCAGCTCCAAGATCCCTCGTACTAGCTGCTCCATGGTCAGAGACCATGCACTTTGGCACCCCATGCAGTTTGATGACGAGTTGCAAGAGGAGTTGAGCCATCTCAGCTGCCGTGAACTTCTCTGCACATGGAATAAAGTGTGCCATTTTTCTGAACCGGTCCACCACCACCAGCACCATGGTGTTGCCTGTTGCATTATGTGGAAGACCCCCCACAAAATCAAGTGAGATGTCCGTCCACTGACGTTCCGGCACGAGTAGCGGTTGCAGCTCCCCTAGTGCTTGTGCCCTCCGTGACTTGATTCTTTGGCACGTGTCACAGCTGCTCACGTACTCCTTGCAATCTGCTCCCCTCGTCTCCCACCAATACTGGCATGCAAGCATCTTGAAGGTCTTGTCGTGGCCGAAATGACCACTATAGTGCAAGTCATCCGCCTCTTCCAACAGTGCTTGTCGCAACAACGCACTCTGCGGCACCACAATCTGGTTACCCTTCTCACGCCACTAATACTGGCCATCCCACTTGCACCCCTTCACCGTACTTCTAGCAAAGTCCTCGTCCTTCGCATACCCGTGTGAAAACAGGCTGCGGATGATTGGAGATCCCGCCAGCACCGTGATCACATGCACGCCCAAGCCTGGGCGATGCGAAAGCGGGTCCGCTGGGTTGATCCTCCCTGGTTTGTACTGGATCTCATAATCGAAGCCGCCCTCCAGCAGCTCCATCCACCGTGCTTGACAACGACTCAGGTTTGGCTGCGACTTGATGTACTTGAGCGCGTATTGGTCCGTGTGCACCACACACCGCCGCGCCTCAAGGTAGCATCTCCATTGCTTGATGGTCTGGACCACCACAAGCATCTCCTTCTCGTGGATCAGGTAGTTGAGCACAGCCCCTTTCAACTTCTTTCAGTAGTACGCAATGGGCTGCAACCCCTTCCCTTGGTCTTGCATCAACACCCTGCCGATCGCATAGTCGCTTGCGTCCGTCGCCAACACGTACTCCTTGCTCGTGTCCGGATGCACCAACACTGGGGCTTGACACATGGAAGCCTTCATTGCACCGAAGGCTTGCCCCTCCTTTGCACCAGACTCCCATTGGCGCCCCTTCCTGAGCAAGTCTGTCAAGGGTGCCGTGTACCCCCGGATGAACCTCTGGTAGTAGTTTGTTAAACCCAGAAAAACCTGGATGTCACACACGCACGCCGGCTCAGGCCACTCCTTTACTGCTTCCACCTTTTTTGGGTCCATGCCGATCCCCCTCCCGCTGACAATGTACCCAAGGAACTCCACCTCCTGCTTGGCGAATTCATACATGCTGAGCTTGGCAAACAGCCGCACCTTTCTCAGCACTTCCATCATCATCCTTAGGTGCTCTTGGTGCTCCTCCATCGTCCGCGAGTAGACAAGGATGTCGTCGAGGAAGATGACCACGAACTGGTTCAAGTAGGGACGGAATACCCGGTTCATCAGTGCCATGAATGTAGCCGGAGCATTCGTTAGCCCAAAAGGCATCACGAGATACTCAAAGTGTCCATAGCGCATCCGAAATACGGTTTTTTCCACATCCTCCTCCGCGATGTGGATTTGGCATTATCGTCACCTGAGGTCCAGTTTGCTGAAGACATGCGCACCTCGTAACTGGTCAAACAATTTCTTGGCCCATGGCAATGGGTAGCGGTTCTTCACCGTGATGTTGTTGAGCGCCCGGTAGTCCACGCACATCTGCAGCTCTCCTGACTTCTTCTTGACGAACAGCACCGGTGCCGTGTATGGAGACACTGACGGTCAAATGAAGCCTTGGTCCACCAACTCCCCCAATTGTTTTTTGAGCTCCGTAAGCTCCGCATCGCTCATGCGGTTGTAAGACCACACCGTTGGTGACAATCCTGGCACCACCTTGATTTTGTGGTCAATGTCGCATTGCGGCAGTAGCCCCTTCGGCAACTCCTCCGGAAAAACGTCCCCAAACTCCTTGAGCACCTCCCCAACACCGGAAGGCAACACTGGAGCTCCCATGCCTTCCACCGGCTGCCCCTTCGCTGCTTCAAACGCTGCAATCTGCTACTCTGTTGCTTGTTGTGGACACAACCATGCCAAGTCAACCTGGCCACCCTTGTGCTCGCACCGCTTTAGCTGTTGCAAGTTGATGACGCGCAACTGCTTCTCCACTTCCGCCACTTCTGACTCCTTCCCCTCACCCCGCCACAAAGGCAAAGTGAGATTTTTCCCGTCCGCCTTCACGACCACCCAGTTCCACCTCCAATCTACCTTCGGATTCCAGACGTGCAACCAATCCCGGCCGATCAAGCAATTGTAATCATCTATAGGGCAAGTGTGGAACTCCATGTTGCACACCAACTCACCCATACGGACCTTTTGCTTGACGAGAGGCCTACCAGACTCCACCACTCCGGACACCTGCCGCACCTTGGCCGAAGTCCCCGGCTGCCGTGTGAGCCCCAACCCTGTCGCCAACCTGTCATTGAAGAAGCTATGGCTCACACCGCCGTCCAGCAGCCCGTATAGCTTCCTCGGACTCTTGAAACTCCCCTCCGGAATCTCAAGAACCAGCTCCAAGATGATCCCTGGAAACTGCCAGGTCTCACCTTCATTCCGCACCAGAATTTAAGGCAGCTCCTTAATCGGTAAAAGCCTTTCAGGGCTGGTGCTGCCCTTTGCGGATGAAAGACTTGCAGCAGTATGTCATCCCCTCCTCACTACTGCTGCCTATTTCCCTGCTGTGCCTTGCGCTTGGGGCAATCCCTCTTGCGATGACCCTCCTCACCACAAGCCCAACACTTGCCTCTCGGTCCCTGTTGCCCGCCCGCACCCCGCTGCCCGACTTGGATTGCATCCACCTCCATGGGCACAGCCTGACCCGGCTGCTCCACCCGTGGTTGTGTTGCATAGCTGGTCCGGCGTACATTGTAGCTTACCGCATCGATGCGCTCCGCCACCGAGACCAACTCTCCAAAGGTACGCAACCCGAGCACCGCGAGTTCACGTTGGACGTGCCGCTTCAGGCCGTCATGGTAGCGGTCGTACGCCTCTACGTCCGAGAGGTCATCAATCTGCGCCACCAAACCCATGAAGCGTGTGGTGTATTCCTGGACCGATCCACCTTGCTTGACGTACTTGATCTTGTCACGTGCAACCCAGCTGCCGTTGAGGAGGTCGAAATGAGCCTGGAGAATCATCTCGAACTGCTCCCACGTCTCTGGTTTCTCCGTCAACGCCCGCGCACCGAGCTCCACTTCCCGCCCCAGCGGTAAACTCAACAGTGGCTGAAGCTGTGCACCGGCCCCCAGCCCGTCCGGCAACCCAGCGACATTCCGCGAGCACAATGCCGACCACCATTGCAGCGCCATTCCCCGGAGCAACATAGGAGCATACTCTAGTCTCGTGGCATCTTCTCCCACGGGAATGCCCAATGCCGTGAAGTACGTGTTCACCGTGAAGAGCCACTTGCGCGCACTGCCCTTACCAGTGTAGAACTCCGGCTCTTTTGGCTTGGGCTGACAAAACACAAGTGCGGATGCCAATTCAACACCCCCCAATGCATTGCTCCCTTGGCCGACGTACCTCGCCTCAACCTCCGTGCGCAGCTGCTGGTTCTCTTGACGTAACTCGTCAAGAGCACGCCGGAACTCCTCCATGAGGTAGGCCTGGTTGTATGCCGCTGCCGCCATGGTTCCGGTTGTGACGAACAAATTCTGGCCAAATGCAGTTTTGGCAGATCTGCTGCCTCCCTTGGGTCCGCGCAAAGACCGAGCGAACGTCCACGTGCTCTGATACCGACGTGAAGGTCACACGCCGAGCCCTCGGGATAAACCTCCCAACCATCAACCCCTTTGGGTGTGGGCCAACCCTTGAGATGTCGCACAACCCTCTCCTAGCAGCAAGGCCACTGTTAGTGACCGTGGTTCCCGCCGTGCGACTCTCCCAGCGACGTTTGTACCAAGGTGTGCTGCGGAAGACTTGTAGGACCCAATCAACGTGTGCAAGGTAATGCTTGGAGAACAAGGAGATTTGGACAAGGAATTAATCCTTTAGACTTAATAGATCAGTACAATGCAATGTACAGAGTCTCCGGGTAAGATTGGCATCCTGAAACAACCCCTAGGTGTCCTTATGTACTAGCCCCTATGAGCCAGCCGAAAACGCATCGGCGCTCCACAGCCCTCTACCAAGGCGCTTTCATGCAGATAACACATGAATCATGTATTACGTGCCACGAGCTTTCCAACGCACCTGTAGCAGGAGGGCCGGTTCAGCCCTCCCTCCTCGCTGATGCGAGGGGTGGTTGTGCACCACCCCTCGCGTCAGCGAGGGCTGGCCGGCGGCCAGCGATTCGCTGGCCGTCGGCCAGCTCGCTGCCGGCCGGCTGGACGGCCGGCGGCCGGCCAAGCGACCGGCCGGCCACCGACCGGCCAGCCTCCAGCCGCCGATCGCGGCCTTAAGCCGGATCGGCGGCTGAGAGGCCACGAGGGCCTCGAGGGCGAGGCCTCGTGGCCTCGTGCCCTCGTCCCCCCTCGCCCTCCTTGGAAACGAGCAAGAGAGGACGAGGGATAAGGGGAGCGAGGGGGAGGTCGAAATAGCTGGCGCGAAATCGCCAGCCTGCCTCGCACGCGACGATTTCGCGCCAGAACGACAAAAAGAAACTCAAAGTTCGTTTATGACAAAATTCGACGTAAAACAAACGGAATAACTCGTGCGAACACACGAGTTCGAGGTAAAAACCCCCGGTTTGGGCCCCAAAACCAGGGGTTTGGTTAAAAACGGAAATGGGCCTCCGGAGACTCGAAGTATTCGAGTCTCCCTGCTCTGGGTCGTTGATGACGATTGCCCCTCAGTCTTGCGAAGGGGGTAAACCCCTGACGCGGACTGAGAACGCCAACTCCGACGACGACTTCAGAGCAGGAGCTGGAGATCCAGCCCGTTACAGTGGTTCTCAGAGCGAGACGACCCTCGCGACCAAGGGTTCGACGGAAACGGCGGCTACGACATAGATAAAACGCCGCCGGCAGCTGCAAGCAGCAGCAGAAACGCCAGAAGGGACTACGGCATCTACACTTCACGGATTGAAGCGCCGTAAAGTGCGTTAGAGAGCTTGAGAAAGGCTCTACTTCGTGGAGACTCTTATTTCTAGCCTCTCTTCACTTCCAGGGGGCTAGGAAGATCTTTGTGGGGCGGGTTGGGGAGTTCCCACCCTCTAAAATCACAAAATCCTTGTCATTTTGAA
>SZWC01005872.1:120133-132657 GCA_023375785.1 Penium margaritaceum
GAGTCGCAAATGTCGACAGCGTTTCACCCTCAAACGGATGGACAAACAGAGCGCATGAATCGCACTCTGGAGCAGATTCTCCGCATGTACGTGGACCCTGCCATGCATGATTGGGACGAATTCCTAGCACCGGCAGAGTTTGCGGTGAACAACTCGGTGAACGAGTCCACACAGTTCACACCGTTCGTGTTGAACAGTGGTCGGCATCCAGTGGTACCCTCTTCATTGGTGAAGAGTGGGAGCACAAGAGGGCAGGTTCCTTCCGCTCAAGCCTTTGCCGAGTGCATCGACTCCTTCGTTTCAGGAGGCGAAGGGTCACCTTCAAGCAGCTCGGCAGCGACAAAAGGCATATGCCGACAAAGGTCGCCGGGAGGTGTCATTTGACATCGGTGACAAAGTGGTGCTCAGCACTAAAAACCTTCGGTTGAAGTCACCAGGGGCAAGAAAACTTCTACCGAAGTGGATTGGGTCGTTTCCCATTGTGGCACGCATCGGGCCAGTGGCATACCGATTGCTACTTCCGCCGAGTATGAAGATACATGACGTGTTTCATGTGAGCCTGCTGGCTCCATACACGGCAAAAGGAACCGTTCAGCCTCCGCCAACAGTCCTGGTTGCCGCCGGCCAATACGAGGTTCTTCGCCTACTCCAGCACCGAGAGCGTACTCTTCGGTCGTGCGTTGTCAGGGAGTACCTCGTCCATTGGGCCGGTTGTGGACCTGAACACAATTTATGGGAGCCCGAATCTCGGTTGCCCACAGGGGTGGTCAACGAGTACTGGAGCGAGCTTGCAGCTCGCACAGATCGACGCGTGGCAGGAGGTACCACCTGAACGCGGGAAAAGTGAACAACATTTCCACAGGGCAGCATTCATGGACAGCGACCATAGGAGGTTGGGGACGCCCAACATGGTTGTCGCGCGGACGCTCCAGCCTAAAGGGGGGAGGCCGCTAGCCGTGCTGACCTACAAGCTGCAGCTTAGGTCTAAGTACCATGCACGTGTTCATGTTTAGCTGGTGATTGAAATTATTAATTTTCTTTCACAATGTTGANGCCAGCTTGCTGCCGGCCGGCTGGACGGCCGGCGGCCGGCCAGCCGCCAGCCGCCGATCTCGGCCTTAAGCCAGATCGGCGGCTGAGAGGCCACGAGGGCCTCGAGGGCAAGGCCTCGTGGCCTCGTGCCCTCGTCCCCCCTTGCCCTCCTTGCAAACGAGCAAGAGAGGACGAGGGATAGGGGGAGCGAGGGGGAGGTCAAAACAGCTGGCGCGAAATCGCCAGCGTGCCTCGCACGCGATGATTTCGCGCCAGAACGACAAAAAGAAACTCAAAGTTCGTTTATGACAAACTTCGACGTAAAACAAACGGAATAACTCATGCGAACACACAAGTTCGAGGTAAAAACCCCCAGTTTGGGTCCCAAAACCAGGGGTTTGGTTAAAAACGGAAATGGGCATCGGGAGACTCGAAATATTCGAGTCTCCCTGCTGTGGGTCGTTGATGACGATTGCCCCTCAGTCTTGCAAAGGGGGTAAACCCCTGACGCGGACTGAGAACGCCATTCTGCAAACTCCGACGACGACTTCAGAGCAGGAGCTGGAGATCCAGCCCGTTACAGCACCAAAGAACGCCTCAATCCGTGAAGAAATGGTGGCCGTTTGAGTGCTCCACGCGTGACGGCTGCTGGCATCACCGCAAGCGGAGGTCACGGCCGCCCGAAGCGCCCTTGCTTGCGAATGCAGCTCCAGCCGCTATCTCGAAGCGCCCATGGACCCCAATGAATCTTGCCTCATTGGCAAGATTCATGGGGAGGTCGAAACGCCTCCATCCAGGGGTGCTTTGGCTCCAGTGGGCGAGAAAGTCATTCCGACGTGCTCGAGGTCAAACCGGTCCGTCCCCTGTTTTTTGGGAGTGCGCCTCCCACCTTTACACGGCTGTATCTTTCTCGTCACTGTACCAAATGACCCGGTTCTTGGGTCCATTTTGTACTTTTTTTCACATAGATTACAATGGGAGCATCAAAACATGCATCTGACATCAACATGATGACGTAATCACTGCCTCGACCGGCTGCTCCCATAAAAGTCCAACAGGGCTCACCGCGAAAACCTTGCCTACGAGAAAATAGGTCTATTTTCTGATTGGCTGGTGAGATGGAGTAACAAGCTCTACCAAGCTGAGGGGGGGGGGCTAGAACTGGGAGGGTTCTCCCATCGTTGCTCATTCTTGATCACTAATCAGTCACTTCCAATTTTCAGCTGCTTTTCTGGCGCTATTACTGGCGCACGCGTTTCTAAGTAACAAATCCAGAGTACTCAGACTTAGACTCTAGAGCGGCTGGCTGAGGGGGTAGCAGACTAAGCAACGAGCGTGGAAGCCCGCACGCTGCATCAACAACGCCACTGCCCCAACCTGCGCTCTAGCTTAGTTTATATCACCCAAACCAATATCTTCCTAGCGGTTCCTCAGGAGGAGGGGGAGGATGAGAGGAAGGGGTAGTAGGAGGGGGAGGGGAAGGGGAAGGAGGAGGAGGAGGTGGAGGAGGAGGAGGAGGAGGAGGAGGGGGAGGGGGAGGTTGTAGTTGCAAGGTAGTTTCCTCGTTAAGCTATGTGAGACGAGGTGGGTGAGAGCAATGGGGCGCAAGACACGCCATGGATGCGGTAACCTTGCCTTAGAACTTTGCACTCAACCAAGAAAAAAAATGAGTGAGGGGAGCGAGCAAGGTAAGCACCGGTGAGCACGTACCCACACCGAGCATCACGCTCGGGTGGGTGAGTGCGGCCACCCTGGGGTCAAGCCCGACCACTCGGAATAACCCGAGGGCGGCTGCTCACCAGTGCACGGCCAAAGCTGGCACGGTGGCCCCCAAAGGATCAGCACCTGGAAAATTTACAGCTCCCCCAGAACACTCAATACCAGAGCGAACATGATGCAAGGCACGGTAGTGAGAATGTATGAGCCCTAACATCTACGGCAACCCAGAATCATAGAGAGTCATGTAATGGCCACATATGTGCCAAAGGGCACGCCTAGGTCCAGTAGCAACTTGATGACATTAGAGGCTACAATCAGAGTGAGCACGCCTGATGCTTCCCCAGGTGAAGCCATGGTCATTTAATGTGTACATGTGTTTGCATAATGTGGGAGACAAGCAATCATATAGTTTTGAGTAGCCAACAAACTTCAACACTCCCCCAGGACCCGCTGACAAGCAATCCACACACGTGAGAGAACCACAAGAGAAGATAACCAGATGCACGCCATAGCCAGTCAACCTAGATTATGCAGACAGATAAGACCAACAGAGTGAACAACACTTTTGAAGAAACTTTGGCTGAGGGCCTTGGTAAGAAAATCAGCTCTCTGAGAACGTGTATCCACCCAAGCAACCTAGATGATGCTAGCAGCAATGCACTCACGATCAACAGGGTGCTCCACATTGATGTGTTTGGTACGTGAGTGATGCATGCCCCTTTTTTTTTGGCAATAGCTTTTGTGCTTTGGTTGTCACAACAAAGAGTGATGCAACGGACAGGAACACACAACTGTTGTAGCAGACACCACAGCCAAACAGCCTCACACGTGCCTGTACCAAGAGCAACATACTCAGCCTCAACGGTGCTACGAGGAACACACCCTTGTTTGCCACTTTTCCAGGAGATTGCAGTGCCACCAACCAAGAAGATGTATCCTGTTCGACTGCAAGCATCACAGTCATGTGCCCAGTCACTGTCTGTGTAGCCATCCACCACAACGGAGGACTACACACGAAGATACAATCCAACACGAGGGGTTGGATAGGACGTAGCGCACCACCCGCAACGCTGCCTCAAGATGATGCTCGACGGGGCACAGAGAGAACTGGGACGAGAAGTTCACAATAAACGCCACATCCGCACGTGTGGTCGTTGCAAGGTACATCAAGGAGCCGATGACCCGGAGGTAGTCGGTCACATTGACAGTCTCCCCCAACTTTGACTATCTCTCCCAACTTTGACAGCTCCTAGGACTTCAGTAGGGACTGGCCGGCAGGTGTCATGGGTGTGGACGCAGTGGGAACTGATGTTAGAAGCAGGGCGAAGCGCTCCACGAGGCTGCGTACATGTGCAGCTTGGTGAACGTGCAAGGTGCGACGTCCACGGTCACGCTCCAAATCCATTCCCAGAAAGAAATGAGCTAGACCAAGGTCCTTCATTTTGTATGCCTCTTGAAGCAGAGCCTTTGCAGCCACAACAAATGCAACATCGGGAGAGGCAATGAGGAGATCGTCCACATGAAAAAGGATGGCAACAAGTGGCTTGGTGGGAGCATTAAGGAACAAGGCGGGATCCACATCGCTCCTTGGTACCCCCATTTTTAAAGGATAGCTATGATCTCTTGGTTCCAACAGTGTGCGGACTGTTTCACGCCATAGAGAGCCTTGGACAAGTGCCACACTCTGCTTGTTCCATCCGAAAAGCTGGGCGGCTATACCATATAGATTTCCTCCTCCAACTTGTCATGGAGGAAGGTATTGTTAACATCCATCTACTCAAGGTCCCAGTCATGCTGAGCGACCAAGCTAAGAAGAGCCTTGGCTGTGGTGTAGCGACCAACTGGGGCAAAGGTCTCGTCAAATTCAACACCAAGGACCTAAGAGAATCCTTTTGCAGTGAGACAATCCTTGTACCATTCAATTGTGTTATCAGGGTTCAGCTTGCAACCGTACACCTACTTGGCCGCAACTGCCTTGCGACCCGTTGGGAGGTCGACGAGCTCGTACACATCGTGCTGAGATAGTGCATTGAGCCCGGCTTTCATGACCTGTTCCCACAAAGAGGAGTTAGAAGCTGTGCGTGCTCCCTACACAGTCAACGGTTTGGGAGGAAGGGGAGAAAGACCAGCGACAATGAAGCATGAGGCAACGTACCCAGCTACAGACGAGGATAGAGCTGAGTGAAACTCTTGCTCAACGAGAGAGTAGCCAAGTGCGGTGCTGGGGTGTATGACAAAGGCCGCTGCAAACAGTGCAAAGGTAGCAAGGCCAAGAGCATGGAGACCAGGGTCGCCAAAGACAACAAGGTGAGACTGAGATGGAAGGGCTCAGAGACGTCCACCATGAGTGTAGGGTGAGACTTGTGGGATACAAGAGGAGGCAGCAGAACGTGGCTCCACAGAAGGAGAAAGAGAGTCAACGGGGTGAGAGGGCTATGAGAGGATAGGAGGCGGCGTAGACGTGGTGCCACGCACAGGAGTAGAGGACGAGGCAGAGGGCAAGGGAGCAAAAGGCTCAAGTGAGACAGTGCCAAAATCAGGGGTACGCATGGGCGGAGGCAAGTCCAAAGGAGCAGTGGAGGCAGAGGGAGGAGAACCCAAGGAGGGAGAGGAGCCTGGGGGG
This sequence comes from Penium margaritaceum, assembly GCA_023375785.1. Classification (NCBI taxonomy): domain Eukaryota; kingdom Viridiplantae; phylum Streptophyta; class Zygnematophyceae; order Desmidiales; family Peniaceae; genus Penium; species Penium margaritaceum. The sequence continues at coordinate 125,508 of SZWC01005872.1, forward strand.
GAGCTTCTCTCCTCCGCGAGAGAGGGAGGTGAGGGACGCCCATAGGGGAGAACGGGAGGCCCAGAGGGCAAAGGACCACCCCCATCCCGACAGGGCGGAGAGAGGGATCCGCCAAAGGGGGGGGTGTCGCGCTCAAAGAGATGTTCAAAGAAGAGCGCATCACGGGACTCAACGGGAGAAGAGCACGGGCGAATGCTGCTGCTTAGAGAGCAGGGGATGAGGAGTTGGCGAAATTACCACTGGGTGGAACAGATGAGTATGCTGAACCTGAATCTGCAGAGGGAAGGACTGCAACAAGACCTTGGATGGTACAAAGACGCTCAATAACTAATGTGGCCACTACAGCCGCTAGCTCTTGCTGTGCTTCCCGTCCCTGATAGAGCCCATCTTCTGCCTTTTGGCGCTCTGCTTGCGCTTCACTAAGAGCGGCCTGAAGGGCCTCTATAGTCTCCTCTAGCCTAGGCATGATTAGAGGAGGAAATCAAGAATGCAAACAAGCGGGGTCTAGAGGGATGAGAGAGGGTGCAGTGTAATGCTATGCGGTGCAATGCAATGCGATGCAATGCAATGCATTGTGATGCTGTGCAGTGCTCACCGAGCTGGTGGCACGGAAGAAGGGTGAAGAGTGGAGGAACCACTGATGTGGTTGAAGAGAATAAGACTGCACCGAGCGTGCAACCGCCACAGTGAGACACAGGACTCCCATAACTGTGGCTCCGGCAACTGCAGGTGTAGCTGATGCCACAAGAACACCAGTGGTGATGTGCGGCGTGGTATCTCAAGGAGCGCCGGTAGGTGTTGCCACTGTTGTGGGAGTAGATGCCCGAATGGATCCAATAGCACTGGATGTGGCGTATGCTGCACTAGAAGTTGCTATGGCAACAGAGGCAGCAGCTGATGTGACCTGTGTGGCAATGTTTGCGGTGGCAGCTCCAAGCAGGGTGAGAGAATCTGCCGTGTGTGAGTAGGCCTCAGCTGCACGGCCGACGGCCGTTTGTGTCCGGGCATGGCAGGCTCTGGCCGTGGCAGTGAAGGTGGAACCGACGCCTGCAGGTGCGTCAATAATGGCGCCAGCTAAGCCCATGGAGTCGGTGTGAATGGGCAGGGCAGGAATAACGCCAGACACTTCAGGTGCTGTTGATGGCCCTGGTGTTGCAGCCGCTATAGGAGAAGGGGTAGAAGAAGGTACAACTGCCGAGGATGGGTTGGACGGCTGAGAGGTACGAGGAGGTGGTATCCTTGGAGACATGGGCGGTGAAGAAGGTAGGTCATCCGGCGTGTTGACTTGCCGGTTTACTTCTGCTTCACGCTCCTCATGTTTGCGCTCGTCAGCTACAGCAAGCTCTTCACGTCAGTACACGCTATCTAGCATGAAAAACCACAGTGGAGTATCGTCGTCAGTGGGTGGAGGTTCGTCAAAGACTCTCGGATCCTCCCACCCAGGATTTGCACACCGAGCGGCTGTGCGTGGAGAGCCCAGCTCCTTGTCATGAGGACCTTCAAGAGGAGGAGACTCTAGGGAAAGAGGGTTAGGGCTGTTGCATGCATCCATTATCAGACGATGGACACGCAATGCAAAAACATGCAAATCGGGCTCATGGCCACTCCGCCGAAAAACTCCTACAAGCTGCAGAAAAAACAGCAGGGAGTCCCGGCAGTGTCCGGGGCTCTGGAACGGTAGTCGGCCAGCTCCAAGCTGGTAGTCCGCCACCAGTCGTCGCACCGGTGTCACCAGGGCCCGCCTCAAGAATCTGCACGAGTATGGACACGGCCGAGTGGCCATAGTAGACTGTACAAGAATGTCACAAATCACAACACTCCCCCATGACCCGATGGTACGCATGTCCATGCACGTGCAGCACTGGGACAAGTATAATAGTGTGTGTCAAACAGATGGGACACGGACACACATCCCACACTCAACCACCCTCAAGCATGGGGCAAAGCCCAAGAGACCTAATGGCCACCAAGAACTTTCCGCGAGCTAGTGCCTTCGTCAAGAAATCAGAGGGCTGCATGTCAGTGCCAACCCACATGACGGAGATCACGTGTCGCTCCACCAGGTCATGCACAAAGTGATGCTCAATGGAAATGTGCTTCGTACGAGCGTGAAAAACACCGGAGTTCTCTGCAATGGCAAGAGCACTCTAGTTGTCACAACGAAGCACAATATTGGGTACTGACTCACCAAGCTCAAGAGACAGGCGCAGCAGCCATACCGCCTCAGCAGCCCCTGCGCCCAAAGCAACGTACTCTGCCTCCAACGAGCTACATGCAATGCAACCCTGCTTCCCGCTACGCCAAGACAGAGCGGTACCACCGAGCAAGAACACGTAGCCAGTACGGCTTCGTCCATCTAGGCTCCAGGCCCAGTCGCTGTCAGTGTAGCCATCAAGGACCATCGAACACTGCCAACGAAAGCATAGTCTAAGGTACGACGTGGAGACCACGTACCGCACCACTCGCATAGCCACGTGAAGGGCTCTAGCACGTGGAGCCTGCGAGAACTGAGCAAGGAGGTCGACAGCAAAAGCGATGTCAGGACGTGTGGTAGTGGCAAGCTACATCAGAGATAAAATGAGACGGAGGTGCAAGGTCACGTCCACCATCTCCCTCAGCTGTGTGGATCATCCACCTTGAAGGCATCCTGCCCATCAGGTGTAAGAGGTGTGGTAGCGGTGGGCACTGCACCAAGGAGATTGCTGAAACGCTCCCCCACGACTCGTGTGTATCGGGCCTGATGTAGCAACAGTTTCGGACGCCTACGATCTTGCACGATCTCCATACCAAGAAACACCGATGCAGGACCGAGGTCCTTCATCCTGTAGGCAGTCTGAAGGACAGCCTTGGCCTCCTTCACGACCTCCAGGGACGGAGACGCGATCAGAAGGTCATCGACATAGACCAGGATGGCGGTGAACCGCACGGGTGTCGGTAGGATGAAGAGAGAGGGATCTGCCTCGCTCTGTACATATCCCGCACGAGTCAAAGTGCCGGTGATCTCTCGGTTCCAACATCGTGGAGACTGCTTGAGGCCATACAAGGAATTGCGCAAGTACCAGAATTTGTCACCATCCTCAAAGCCTGGTGGTTGAGCCACGTAAATCTCCTCATCCAGAGAGCCATGGAGGAACGCATTGTTCACGCCCATTTGGTACAGTTCCCAGTCATGCTGAGCCACTATACCGAATAGAGCTCGTGGTGAGGTCATGTGGCTCACAGGGGCAAAAGTGTCAGTGTAATCAAGGCCCTCAATCTGAGAGTACCCCTTGACGACCAAGCGGGCCTTGTAGCATTCTAGTGAGCCATCCGGCTTCACTTTCTTGCGAAAGACCAATTTGACCTGAATAGCCTTCCTCCCAGGCGGAAGGTTGACAAGCTCGTAGACTCTATGCTCTCGGATAGCGCAAAGCTCATCCTCACAGGCAGCGCGCCAAGTGTCACCGTCCTGTGATGAGAGAGCTTCCCTCAGGGTGCCCGGGTCGGGCGCCGTAGAGGGAGAGCTCCACGTGGCAAGGGCACACGCCTTGGTGCGAGGCCTAATGACCACAAGATCAGCTGCTACATCACAAGTGATATGGAACTTGCGAGTGACAAGATCGTGCCCTACAGGCACCCAAGCGTCCCTCTCGCAGGCCTAGGGCCTTTGTCCCGGGGTCACCACTCGCGATGCTGCGAGAGGGATGCTTGGGTGCGAGGCCCGACGCTCGCTGAGCTTCGGAATCCAGTGGTCGAAGCCGGTCACTGGGCTCACGCGAGTAACCTGAGCTTGAGGGACGCACCTCAAGCTCAAGGCCAGGCACGACCACATCTGGTGGGGACTGAGGCAAGGTAGCCGGTGATGCCGTGCGAGGAGATGCGTGCGTGGGGGACACGGGGCCGGGTGTGACAGCAGGAACAGGCAAGACTGGACCTGACACAGAGGCAGGAGTGCCAACAGACGTAGGTACGGTAGTAGGCGAGACTGGATTAGACACAGAAACAGGAGTGCCAGCATAAGCAGGTATTGGCGTAGAAGTAGGCGCGGGAACAGAATCAGGGGCACCTGTGGAGTGTGAAACAAGCTGTACGGGCAAGGTCTATGGACCGACGGCGATGATCGCCGGGTCATCAAGGGCTGGAGACCGAAAGGTGAAGGGGGCCCAAACGGACATATCAGCATGGTGAGAGGTGCTGATGGCATAGAACCCTCACAAGTAGGAACATGTGTGGCGGAGAGTGCCGAGGTCAAAGTCAGGTCACGGTAGGTGATAGACTCGAAAAAGAGCACGTCGTATGACTCAATGACGCGATGACAAGTAGGGTCCCAGAAGCGCCAAGCCTTCGACTGCTGGGAAATGCCTACGAAGGCACACAAGCGGCCCCGAGGTGAGACTTTGGACCCTTGCTCCTCCTCGATGTACCACATAGAGGCTAGGGATCCCCAGACATGAGCGAGATGAAGGTCAGCGCAGTGTCCAAACGAGAGCTCATACAGTGTAATATGGCCCGGAAGCGGACCGTGCGGGAGGCGGTTCCAGACCCAAGTCATGTAGGCGAAACCCTCAAAGACAAAGGACCCAGGGAGACCGCACTCAGACTGCATAGCGCGAACCCCGTCCTCCATGGTGCGGTTCTAGCGCTCGGAAACACCGTTCTGCTGAGGGGTAGCAGGAGCGGAGACCTGGTGAAAAATCACGTGCTCAACAAAGAACCCGTCCAACTCGCCAAGGAACTAACCGCAACAATCCGAGCGGAAAGTATGTAGCATGTGACGTGACTCACGCTCAGCCATCACTAGCCGGAGTCGAACCGCAAGGGTGGCGTCGCTCTTATGACGCAGGCTGTAGAACCACCGCATCCGGGTAAAGTCATCAGTCAGAGTGACAACATGTCAGTCCCGATCAGTTAGGGACTCGACCGGAAGAGGACGGAGAAGGTCTGAGTGAACCAACTCGAGAGGCCGAAGCGCTCGGGAACGAGAGTCAGGGTAGGTGCATCGGTGCATCTTCCGCTTAGCGCAAAAGAGATAGTCAGTCTTGGGTGGCTTTTTGAAAGAAGACGCGTCAAGACAGAGAGTTGGCTGTGTCCGAATGAGCTTAAACACAGTATCGGAGCCCACGTGACACAGACGGCGATGAAGCAACGGCTGGTGTTCCGGACACAAAACACCAGTGACAAAGACCCGACCGGAGGAGGAAGGGGAGCAAGGGGAGGAGGTCCGAAAGACACGATACAGATCATCTACGACTCAGGCATACATGACAACGCTGCGAGTGTCAGTAGCAGTCACATTCGCTCAGTCTGCGCTATGCTCCACAGAGAGACCCATCAGTGCGCAAGCACGCACAGAAAGTAAGCTGAGCTCAAGATCAGGCACAAACAACATGTTGGAAAGGTACAAGGGGCCAGACGGACCCTCAAAACATACAACCCCAACGCCATGGACTGGCAAAGACTGACCACAGCCTGTACGGACGGAACGGACAGACGTGACAGGACCGAGAACAAAAAAATCACTACGACGACATGTCATGTGATGAGTGGCACCAGAATCGATGATCCAAGTGCCACCGGAGTCACGACTGATGGACGTCACTATACAATAGGCAATGGAGCACTGTGCATTAAGGGGACGCTGAGCCATCAGTGGGGAGGAACAACGCATGGCACAAAGATGAGACTCATGAACCCAATCGGTGTAGTCAAGCCCATCATCATCACATGCTGACTGTGCTCCCCCACATGCGTCATCATGAGCCACAGGAGCGGACGGACAGAAAGTCTATGGACCACCCGACGATGACAACACACTTGCACCTCCCTGAAAGCGGAGCGCCAGAAGGTGTCGGAGCTCAGCTATGGTGCGGTTGCATGGGTCCGGGTCGCTGCTACTCGCCGGTGAGGAGGCGGGAACAGCTGCAGTTGTGGCCGCCACGCGTCCGAAGGATGACGTGCTGGATGAAGAACAGAGAAAGTGTGCACCCTGGATCCGACGAGTAATCCGCGCTCAGTCGAGCGGCTACTAGCACTTGGTGTAGCGATGGGCGCCTCCACAGTTGTAGTAGTGAACAGAACGTCCACTGCTACCACTAGATGATGACTGCTGCTGACTTGATCCACGCTTCCCCTTCTTCTTCTTCCCCTGAGCTGCTGCTGCAACACCCTCTGTCTGAGTGGGTGTGGGCAGGGCCAAAGAGGAGGAAGAAGATGAGGACGTGATGGAGGATGAAGAAGGAGACTACAGGAGGGAAGATGGTGGTGATGCAACAACTGCTGCAGCAAGAGAAGTCTCCTAATGGGCCACGGCTGCCTCGCGGGCTGAAGTCACCTCGAGGAAGAGTTGATGCACCCAGAGAAGAAGCTGCACAGTGACTGAAAAAGGCTCGAGGACAGCTTTGTTGTACCATGTGAAGATGTCAGTGTACTCGAGGCGAACTCCGAGCATCATCGTACGGAGCGCCCATAGTTGTGTGCCTCCTGAGGTCCCAAGGCCCGTGTAGATTCGCATGGCGCGTCGCCAGTAGTCGGCTGCAGGCTCTGCAGGACCCTAACGGAGAGAGTGGAAGGCACGAATGTGTACTGCATGAGTGGCGTGCGTCTCTGCGGCCAGCAGGGATAAGGCCAGACCCCAACCTTCGCGTGCATCGGCGCCGGTGCCTGTGCCGCCCTCGCCAAGGAAAGAGGCAGAAATCGACGACGGTCTCGTGAGGCATGGCATAGAGGAGTCCGCGCATCGCCCTGGCTGCTGTCAGCACATGTGCTAGGTCTATAAGCTGATACGGGCTGTGGTAGTAGGGCCAAACTCCCTCTGAAGTAGCCCAAACCTGAAAGAGGATCTCCCAACAGTCAAAGCCATCTTCACTGATGTACTGTGGAGGTGGTGTCTCAAAGTCCTTGGGTTGCCGCTCCGTGGGGAGAGCAACCATAGGCCGAGGAGGACGAGGGACGGGGAAGACTCCTGGAAGGGGATAGTCACCGAGATAGTCAAGTGACGATCGTATGGAAGGAAACCGAGGAGATCTGGTGCCCGTCTGCAGCTGACGGAGGCGCTCCTGAAGAACTCGAATCTCATGATCCGGGGAGTCGCCTGTCATGCCTGGCATGAATGGATCATCATCCAGGAGGTCAGGAGGTGGTGGGTCAGGTCTAGCTCCTGTCACGGGTGCCT
>SZWC01005872.1:132692-143686 GCA_023375785.1 Penium margaritaceum
GCTCCTGAAGAACTCGAATCTCATGATCCGGGGAGTCGCCTGTCATGCCTGGCATGAATGGATCATCATCCAGGAGGTCAGGAGGTGGTGGGTCAGGTCTAGCTCCTGTCACGGGTGCCTTAGCCGACTGCTATGTAGAGACCGCGACATCGGAATCTCCCTCCGAAACGTGCCGTGGGACCGTGGACTCGGCACGCAGAAGCTGAGTCAGCATGCGGATGGCATCAGTCCGCTCCCGCTATAGGCGACGCATCTCATTCTGCTGGCTCTGCAGGTCCTCAATGGCTTGGGAGTGTGGGCTCAGGACCCCAGAAGAAGGGGAGGAGGGGTCACCTGTCCGCTTCCCCTTGTTGTCAGACGAGTCCATGTCGCCTCTCAGTATGGATCGATATGTCAGGTTTGTTAGATTGCAAAAGAATTAGCGTTTCTTGAGGTCTTGAGACGCTGGCAATTTTTGACTGTCCGGCCAAAAATTTGGCAAAGTATGGTGTTGATGTCAGCAAGTGGTTGCTGACGTCAGCACGACCTGATGATGTCAGCAAGCAAAAATGCTGACGTCAGCTCGACTCCCCCCTTCTTCTTTTTTCTCTCGCGGTTCTGCGCAAGCGTGAAGCCGCTTTGCGGCGCCTGCGCGAAAGCTGCGCAGCAGCTTTAGCTCAGATGTTGCTACAGTTGTGCTGTCACCTGCAGCAGAAGCTGCGTGGCTGCGTGCGCAGTAGTGGCAACAGCGGCTGCGCAATGCCGCATTTGCTGCCGCGTGCTGCGGCTGCTGCTCGCTGCCGCCGCCGCGCCATGCTACTGCTGCCGCTGCTGCGCTGCTATTGCTACAGCTACTGCTGCTCCGCTATTGCCGCCATGGCTACCGCTACTGCAGGTGTGCTGCTGTTGCCGCCACTGCTGCTGCTCTACTGCTGCCACCGCTGCTGCCGCTCCGGTGCTGTTGCCGCGGCTGCGCTGCGGCTACAGATGGCGGCTGCACTCGCTACAGCCGCCACGCGCTGCTGTAGGTGTTGCTATAATGCTGCTACTGCTGCTGCTAGCACGGTGGCAACACCACTGCTATGGTCTCACGTGATGGGTGTGGGCTGCGTCGACGACGACCGGCTGTCTTCGACCGGCCCCAGTGGATCTGCTACAGTGGTGACTCTCACTGCTGCTGCTCTGCTGCATCTTTGCTGTGCAGCTCAGTGAGAACTGTCTCACTGCTTTGATACCATGAGAAGATGCAAGGAAGGTTCCTAGCAACACTCCCGTCAACCAGGCGTCAGTGCTTGATCAGACGGTAACGACAGTCACAAGTCGTGCACGCAATGGCAAGAGTTTGGCTAGGGGACAGAAGGCAAAGTGTCTGATTGCTTCAATAGCACTTGCACAGAGATGACAAATGACAGGTCCATAACATAATAACCTGCCGTGGCGCACAGCGGCTGTCCTAAAACCGGCCCAAAACCACTGTTTTGGCCATAACTCTGCGCACACATGTCAGAATGCTACGCCGGCTGAACCTAAACGTGCAAGATCACAAGACGGACGCTACGACTGGTCACATGCATGCATCCATCATCAGACGGTGGACACCCAATGCAAAAACATGCAAATCAGGCTCATGGCTAGTCCGCCGGAATACTCCTACAAGCTGCAGAAAAAAGAGCAGGGAGTCTCGGTAGTGTCCGGGGCTCTGGAACAGTAGTCGGCCAGTTCCAAGCTGGTAGTCCGCTGCCAGTCATCGCACCGGTGTCACCAGGGCCCGCCTCAGGAATCTCCACGAGTATGGACACGGCAAAGTGGTCACAGTAGACTGTACAAGAACGTCACAAATCACAATAGGAGGGGGGGGAGGGTGAGGGGGAGGGAGAGGGGAAAGGGGAGGGGGACGTTGAGGGGGAGGGGGATGGGCAGGGGGAGGGGGAGGGGTGTTGTGATTTGTGATGTTCGTGTACAGTTTACTGTGATCACTCGGCCGTGTCCATATTCGTGCACATCCCTTAGGCGGGCCCTGGTGACACCGGTGCGATGATTGGCGGCGGACTACCGGCTTGGAGCTGGCCGACTACCAATCCAGAGCCCCAGATGCTGCCGGGACTCTCTATTGTCCTTTCTACAGCTTGCAGGCGTGTTTCGGTGGACTGGCCATGAGCCCTATTTGCATGTTTTTGCATTGTATGTCCACCGTCTGATGATGGATGCATGCATGTGACCAGTCGTAGCGTCCGTCTTTTGATCTTGCACGTCTAGGTTTAGACGGCGTAGCATTCTGACATGTGTGCGCAGAGTTACGGCCAAAACAGTGGTTTTGGGCCGCTTTTAGGACGGCTCTTGGACTGCCGCGTGCGACACCCGCCGTGCGCCGCGGCAGGTATTTATGCCTTGGACCTGTCATTTGTTATCTCTCTCTGCATATGCTATTGAAGCATTCTGACACTTTGTCTTGTGTCTCCTAGCCAAACCCTTGCCGTTGTGTGCATGACCTGTGACTCTCGTCACCGTCTGACCAGGCACTGACGCCTAGTCAGCGGCTGTGTTGCTAGGAAGCTTCCACGTATTTTCTCTTGGTATCAGAGCAGTGAGACAGTTCTCAGTGGGCTCCGCAGCAGAGACGCAACAGAGCAGCAGTAGTGAGAGTCATCACTGCAGCAGATTCCTTGGGGCCTGTCGGAGACAGCCGGTCACCGTCACCGCAGCCCTCACCCACCATGTGAGATTGCAGCAGTGCTATTGCCACTGTGCCAGCAGCAGCAGCAGAGGCAGCAGCAGCAGTATAGCAGCAGCAACAGCGCAGCGTTGCGTGGCGGTTGCAGTGAGCGCAGCCGCCATCCACAGCCGCACTGGTAGCAACAGCAGCAGCGGCAGTAGCAGCTGCAAAGGAGCAGCGGCCGCAGCAGCAGCGCAGCAGTAGCGACGGCAACAGCAGCGCAGCAGCAGTAGTGGCAACCGCGGTGGCAACAGCAGCGTAGCAACGGCAGCAGCAGCAATAGTAACGCAGCAGTGGCAGCAGCAGCAGCGCGCGGCGGCAGCACTGAGCAGCAGCCGCAGTGCGCAGTAGCAGCAGCAGCAGCGCAGCCGCTGCTGCCACCGCTGCATACGCAGCAACACAGCTGCTGCTGTAGCTGACAGCACAACTGTAGCCGTAGCTGAGCGAAAGCTGCTGCGCAGCGTCCGCGCAGCTTCCGCACAGCCGCGGCGGAACTTGACCTGTCGCCCCATACAAAGCGACGACATGAGCCTGTCCGACAACAAGGAGAAGGGACCAGGTGACCCCTCCTCCTCTTCGTCTGGTGTACAGAGTCCACGCTCGCAGGCCATTGAGGACCTGCGAAGCCAACAGGATGAAATGCGTCGCCTCCAGAGAGAGCAGACTAACGCTATCCGCACGCAAATTGAGCTTCTGCGTGCTCAGTCAACAACTCCTCAGTGGGCTTCCGAGGGAGCTGTCGGCGTCGTGGTCTCTACCCAGCAGTCGGCTCATGCACCCGTGACACGTGCTCGACCTGTCCCACCACCTGCTGACCTCCTAGATGATGAGCCACTCATGCCAGGCATTAGGGATGATTCCCTGGCTCAGGAGATTCGAGTTCTTCAGGAGCGCCTCCGTCAGCTGCAGATGGGCACTCGATCTCCTCCGTTTTCCCCGATACGATCGTCACCTGACTACCCCGACGACCATCCTCTTCCAGGAGTCTTTCCCGTCTCTCGTCCTACTCAGCCTGTGGTTGCTCTCCCCACGGAGCGGCTGCCCAAGGATTTTGAGGCACCACCTCCACGGTACATCAGTGATGATGGCTTCAACTGCTGGGAGATCATGTTTCAGGTGTGGGCTACTTCTGAGGGAGTGTGGCCTTACCACCACAGCCCGTACCAGCCTACAGACCCAGCACGGGTACTGACAGTAGCCCGGGCCATGCGCAGAATCCTCTACGCCATGCCACGCAAGACCGTCGTCGACTTCCGCCCCTTCCTTGGCGAGGCTGGCACAGGCACCGGCGCCGATCCCCGTGGAGGTTGGGATCTGGCCTTATCCCTGCTGGCCGCAGAGACGCACGCCACTCGTGCATCACACATTGGTGCTTTCCATTCGCTCCGTCAGGGGCCTGTGGAGCCTGCAGCGGATTACTGGCGATGCGCCATGCGCATCTACACGCGCTTGGGGACCTCAGGAGGCACACAACTATGGGCGCTTCGTACGATTATGCTCGGAGTTTGCCTCGAGTACACCGACATCCGCACACGGTACAGCGACGCTGTCCTCAAGCCCTTCTCAGCCACTCTACAACTGCTTCCTTGGGCGCATCAGCTCTTTCTTCAGGTGACCTCAGCCCGCGAGGCATCTGTAGCCCATCAGGAGACTTCCCTCACTGTAGCAGCCATCGCATCATCACCATCTTCCCTCCTGCAGTCTCCCTCTTCCTCCTCCATCACTTCCTTATCTTCCTCTTCCTCTTCGACCCCGTCTACACCCACGTAGACACAGGGCGTTGTATTAGCCGCCCAGGGGAAGAAAAGGAATAGGAAGCATGGATCAGGTCAGCAACAGTCGTCATCCAGTGGTAGCAGTGGTCGTTCTGTGCACTGTTACAACTGTGGAGGCGCTCATTGCTACACCGAGTGCGAGCAGGCGCTTGACTGGGCGCGGATCACTCGTGGGCTCCACACTGCTCATGCTCTCCGTTCCACGTCTGGCACGTCACCCGCATCCTCCAGACGCGCGGCGGCCACGACTGGAGCTGTTCTTGCCTCCTCACCGGCGAGTACCAGCGATCCGGACCCGGGCGACCACACCATCACCGAGCTTTGCCACCTTCTGGCGCTCCGCTTTCAAGGAGGTACGAGTGTGTTGTCATCATCGGGTGGTTCACAAACTGTTTGTTCGTCCGTTCCTGTGGCTCGTGATGACGCGTGTGGGGGGGGCACAGTCTCCATGTGATGATGATGGGCCTGACTGCACCGAGTGGATTCATGAGTCTTATCTTTGTGTTGTGCGTCGTTCCACCCCACTTACGGCTCAGCGTCCCTCTGATGCCGAGTGTTTTGTTGCTCGTTGTACAGTGACGTCCACCAGCCGTGACTCCGGTGGCACTTGGATCATCGATTCTGGTGCCAACCATCACATGACTTGCCGTCGTAGTGACTTTGTTGTTCTCGGTCCTGTCACGTCTGTCCGTTCCGTTCGTACAGGGTCTGATTAGTCCTTGCGAGTCCATGGTGTTGGGGTTGTATGCTTCGATGGTCCGTCTGGCCCCTTGTACCTTTCTGACGTGTTGTCTGTGCCTGATCTTGAGCTTAGCTTGCTTTCTGTGCGTACCTGCACCTTGATAGGTCTCTCTGTGGAGCATACCGCTGACTCAGCGACTGTGACTGCTACTGACACCCACAGTGTCGTCCTGCGTGCTTCATTCATAGATGATCTCTATTGATCACTTGGCTCTCCTCCCCTTGCTCTTCCTCTTCCTCCGGTCGTGCCTTTGTCACTGGTGTTCTATCTCTGGACCACCAGAGGCTGCTTCATCACCGTCTGTGTCACGTGGGCTCCGACACTGTGTTGAAGCTCATTTGGACACAGCCCCCTCTCGGTATTGACGTGGCTTCTTTCGAGAAGCCACCCAAGACTGACTTTGTTTTTTGCGCTCAGGGGAAGATGCACCGGTGCACCTACCCTGACTCTCGTTCCCGCGCACTTCGGCCTCTCGAGTTGGTTCACTCAGACCTTCTCGGCCCTCTCCCGATCGAGTCCGTGTCCGAGAGGGGCCGGTATGTTCTAACTCTGACTGATGACTTTACCTGGATGCGGTGGGTCTACAGCCTACATCAGAAGAGCAACGCTGCCCTTGCAGTTCGACTCTAGCTAGTGATGGCTGAGCGTCAGTCCCGCCACACGCTACATACCTTCCACTCGGATCGCGGGGGCGAGTTCCTTGGTGAGATGGACCCCTTCTTTGCTGAGCACGGGATTTTTCACCAGGTCTCCGCTCCTGCTACCCCCCACCAGAACGGTGGATCTGAGCGCTGGAACCGCACCATGGAGGATCCGGTTCGCGCCATGCGGTCTGAGTGCGGTCTCCCTGAGTCTTTTGTCTTTGAGGGTTTCGCCTACTTGACTTGGATCTGGAACAGCCTCCCGCACGGTCCGCTTCTGGACCATATTACACCGTACGAGCTCTAGTTTGGACACTGTGCTGACCTTCGTCTCGCTCACGTCTGGGGCTCCCTGGCCTCAGTGTGGTATATCGAGGACCAGCAGGGGTCCAAGGTCTCACCTCGGGGCCGCTTGTGTGTCTTCATAGGCATTTCCTGGCGGTCAAAGGCCTGGCGCTTCTGGGACCCTACTCGTCGTCGCGTCATTGAGTCCCGCAACGCGATGTTTTTCGAGTCTCTCACCTACCGTGACCTGACTTTGATCACAGCACTCTCCGCCACCCGTCTTCCTTCATGTGAGGGTTCTCGGCAGATGGGGGAGACTTCCACGCCAGCGAGCACCTCTCATCAGGCTGATGTGTCCGCTCAAGCCCCCTCTCGATCTCCGGCCCTTGATGATCTGGCGATCATTGCCGTTGGTCCAGAGATCTCGCCTGTATAGCCTGTTTCACACCCCATAGGTACCTCTGTTCCCACGTCTCTTTGTGCACCAGCATCTGCATCTGCTGGCACCCTATTTCTCTATCTGATCTAGCATTGCCCACTCCCGTTCTTACGTCGGTTGGTACTCCTGCCTCAGTGTCAGGTCCAGTCTTGCCTGCTCCAGCTGTCACACCCAGCCCTGTGTTTCCCACACACGCATCTCCTCGCATGGCGTCTCCGGCTGCCTCGTCTCAGCCCTCACCAGCTGTGGTCGCACCTATCCCTGAGCCTGAGGTACGTCACTCGACCTCAGGTTACTCCCATGAGCCCGGTGGCCGTCTTCGACCACTGGATTCCGGAGCTCAGCGAGCGTCGGACCCAGGCGCTCCTCTCGCAGCATCGCGAGTGGTGACCCCGGCACAAAGGCCCTAGGCCTGAGTGTCCGCACTGAGCTCACAGAGGTACATCCAGCGTGCCCCGTAGGGCACGAACTCGTCACTCGCGAGTTCCACATCGCCTATGATGCAGCAGCTGATCTCGTGGTCATCAGGCCCGGCACTGAGACGTGTGCCCACGCAGAGTTCTCCCTCCATGGCGCCCGACCCGGGCACACTCAGGGAGGCTCTCTCATCACAGGATGCTGACGCTTGGCGTGCTGCCCGCGAGGATGAGCTTCGCGCTATCGGAGAGCACAGAGTCTACGAGCTTGTTGACCTTCCTCCTGGGAGGAAGGCTATCTAGGTCAAGTGGGTCTTTCGCAAGAAGGTGAAGCCGGATGGCTCACTAGAACGCTACAAGGCCCGCTTGGTTGTCAAGGGTTACTCTTCAATTGAGGGAGTCGATTACACCGATACTTTTGCCCCTGTCGGCCGCATGATCTCAGCTCGAGCTCTGCTCGGTGTAGTGGCTCAGCATGATTAGGAACTGCACCAGATAAAAATGAACAATGCGTTCCTCCATGGCTCTCTGGATGAGGAGATTCACGTGGCTCAACCACCGGGCTTTGAGGACGGTGACAAGGTCTGGCGCTTGCGCAAGTCCTTGTACGGCCTCAAGCAGTCTCCGCGGTGTTGGAAACGGGAGATCACCGGCACTTTGACTCTTGCAGGATACGTACTGAGTGAGGCAGACCCCTCTCTTTTCATCCTAGCGACACCCGAGCGCTTCACCGCCATCTTGGTCTATGTCGATGACCTTCTGATCGCGTCTACGTCCCTGGAGGCCGTGAAGGAGGCCAAGGTTGTCCTTCAGACTGCATGAAGGACCTCGGTCCTACATCGGTGTTTCTCAGTATGGAGATCATGCGAGATCGCAGACATCAGACACTATTGTTGCATCAGGCCCGATACGCACGAGTCTTGGGGGAGCGCTTTAGCGATCTCCTCGGTGTAGTACCCTCCGCTTCCACACCTCTTAAACCTGATGGGCAGGATGCCCTGAAGGTGGATGATCCTACAGACCTGGGAGAGACAGTGGACGAGACCTTGTACCTCAGTCTCATCAGATCTCTGATGTACCTGGCCACTACCACGCGTCCTGACATCGCGTTCGACGTCAACCTCCTTGCTCAGTTCTAGCAGGCTCCATGTGCAAGAGCCCTTCATGCGGCTGTGCGAGTGGTGCGGTACGTGGTCTCCACGCCGTACCTCGGACTCTGTTTTCGTCGACAGTGTTCGGTGGTCCTTGACGACTACACTGACAGCGACTGGGCTTGGAGCCCAGATGGGCGCAGCCGTACTGGCTACGTGTTTCTGCTCGGTGGTAGCGCTTTGTCTTGGCAAAGCGGGAAACGGGGCTGCATCGCACGTAGTTTGTCGGAGGCAGAGTACGTTGCTTTGGGCGCAGGGGCTGCTGAGGCAGTATGGCTGCAACGCTTGTTTCTTGACCTTGGGCAGTCAGTACCCGCCATTGTGCTGCGTTGCGACAACCAGAGTGCTCTCGCCATTGCGGAGAACTCCGGTGTCTTTCATGCTTGCACAAAGCACATTCCGGTTGAGTATCACTTCTTTCGTGATCTGGTGGAGCGACGCGTGATCTCCGTCATGTGGGATGGCACTGACATGCAGCGTGCTGTTTTCTTGACGAAGGCACTAGCTAGCGGAAAGTTCCTGGTGGCCATTCGTTCTGTTGGGCTTCGCCCCATGCCTGAGGGTGGTTGAGTGTGGGATATGCGTCTGTGCCTCATCTGTTTGTGTCACTCACTATTGTGTTTGTAACGGTGCTGCACGTGTATGGACATGCGTACCATCGGGTCATGGGGGAGTGTTGTGATTTTTGGCGTTCGTGTACAGTTTAATGTGACTACTCTGATGTGTCCATATTCGTGCAGGTCCCTGAGGCGGGCCTTGGTGACACCAGTGCGACGCCTAGCGGCGGACTACCGGCTTGGAGCTGGCCTACTACCGTTCCAGAGCCCCAGATGTTGCCGGGACTCTCTGATGTCCTTTCTACAGCTTGCAGGCGTGTTTGAGCGGACTGGTCATGAGCCTTATTTGCATGTTTTTGCATTGTATGTCCACCGTCTGATGATGGATGCATGCATGTGACCAGTCGTAGTGTCAGTCTTTTGATCCTGCACGTCTAGGTTCAGACGGCGTAGCATTCTGACATGTGTGCACAGAGTTACGGCCAAAACAGTGGTTTTGGGCCGGTTTTAGGACAGCTCTTGGACTGCCGCGTGCGACACCCCCCGTGCGCTGCGGCAGGGGTTTATGCCTTGGACCTGTCATTTGTTATCTCTCTCTGCATATGCTATTGAAGCATTCTGACACTTTGTCTTGTGTCTCCTAGCCAAACCCTTGCCGTTGTGTGCACGACCTATGACTGTCGTCACCGTCTGACCAGGCACTGACGCCTAGTCAGCGGCTGTGTTGCTACGAAGCTTCCACGCATCTTCTCTGGTGGAGGGGCAGGGGGATGGGGAGGGGGAGGAGGAGGAGGAGGAGGAGGAGGAGGAGGAGGAGGTGTTGTGATGTTGTCAGTCATACACAGTTGTACAGTTGGTTGTGACCACTCGGCCGTGTCCATGCTCGTGCAGATCCTTGAGGCGGACCCAGCTGGAGACAGAGTTCTCTGAGGTGATGCTCCACCCGCTGGAGGCAGCCTGGCAGCCTACCCAGTGTACCAGAGGGCTCCTACAGTCCACGGACTACGTTTAGAGGTCTTCAGGATTTTCTCGGTGGACAGCCCTGCCAGGCTGATTTACATGTTTGTTTTCTTACACTCTCCGGCTGTTCCCGGACGTAGGCGTGTGACCAGTCGTTGTGTCTGTCTTTTTGTCGTGCATCCGTAGGATTAGACGGTGCTCCGTTTGGACACTTGTGCGCAGAATTATGGCCAAAACAGTGGTTTTGGGCCGGTTCAGGTTTGACAGGCACCGCCGTGTGCGCCACCCGCCGTGAGCCACGGCGGCTATTTATGCTGTGGACCTGTCATTTGTTATNGTCGTGCATCCGTAGGATCAGACGGCGCTCCGTTTGGACGCTTGTGCGCAGAATTATGGCCAAAACAGTGGTTTTGGGCCGGTTCAGGTTTGACAGGCACCGCCGTGTGCGCCACCCGCCGTGAGCCACGGCGGCTATTTATGCTGTGGACCTGTCATTTGTTATCTCTCTCTGCATTAACTTCAGTTGAATCTTGAGATACAAGTGCACGTGTCTCTCCCTACCCTTGCTGTCCCTTGCATGACCTGTGTGTCAACCAGCCAGACCCGTGCTGTCAGGCTAGCAAGCAGAAAGGCTAGGAAGCTTCCTGGAATCTTCTCATGGTATCAGAGCAGGCGAGCCAGTGCTCCTCGTGCTGCGCAGCAGAGACGCAGCAGCTGCAGCAGCAGTGAGCAGCAGCAGTGGCAGAAGCCCACAGCAGCAGCAGTAGGTCCTGGTTGGACCCATCACCACCCTGAGTCGCTTGAAGCGACAAGAGCACGCAGCGACGCATATGCCATCCTCCTGATGCGTCAGAAACCACAACGGCAGGTTCGTGCTGCAGCTGCAGCGTGCCACAACGGCTTGAGGCCGTTGGAGCCCTTGCGCGCAGCAGCAGCCGGTCCGAGGCCGCCCGTGTGGCGACTTGGAGCCGCAAACCGGGCGAGCAACAGCACCATCAGCGAGCAACAGCAGCAGCGGCGGCCGTGGCCACTCAGGCACCAGAGGCACCAGTACCTTTTGTAGGTGCTGACTCCAGCCGTGCAGCTTCCTGGAAGCCGCACGGACGTGGAGGAGCCGCAGACGCAAATCGCGTCAGCCGCCATCCTCTCTTCACCCGCCTGTGCCGGACTCAAATAGCCACCAAAAGTTGCGCGCTATGGCTCGTTGGAAAGCTTAGATCTCAAGCTTTCCATCGCGCCCTTCCTCGCCTCATTTGGAGCTCTGTAGCCTCCAGCATTCACCGTTCCGCATCACTGATTTGAATTTTTCATTTTTTCGGCCTGAGCACAAAATCAG
>SZWC01005873.1:3186-22791 GCA_023375785.1 Penium margaritaceum
ACACACACACACACACATACACACACACACACACACACACACACACACACGTGCATGCACGCACAGCTGCTGTGCGACGGCCCGCCTGCCTGCGCACCCCCCCACCCGAACGCCCACACACACGCAAGCATGCAAGAACGCATGCAGGCACACAGCCAAGCTCGCACGCATGCACACATGCATGCGCATGAACAAACCTTGCAGCTGCTGGTCATATTCACTGCGCAGGTGGTCATCTCCCAGCACACGCCATGCCTCATGCACGCGTGCAAATGTTGCTGCCGCTGCTGCCACTGCCTCTGCTGCTGCTGCTGCTGCTGCTGTTGAATCTGGCTCCCTTCTTCTCCCACCACCGCCTTCTCCTATGTTGTCCAGATGAAACATGTCTGAAGTGTGTTCACTGTCCTGCAACCGTGACAGCAGAGGCTGCTGCTGCCGCAGCTGCTGCCTCTGGTCCTGCTGCTGCTGCTGCTGCTGCTGCTGCTGCTGCTGCTTCTGCTGGTTCTGCTGGTTCTGCTGCTTCTGTTGCTGCTGTTGCTGCTTTTGTTGCTTCTGCTCCTGCTGCTGATGGTGCGGATCCAGATCACTGCGGCACTCATGCCCATTGTCTGTGTCTGCAAGACCATGTGCAGTCACACAGTGTTGTGCCACAAAAAGACCCTCCACCTTGATGCATGCAGCTGCGGCTGACCTTTCATCCCGACTCTGCCATTGTTTCTCTGGTGGAAAAAGCAAAGGGTTGGGGGGGGGAGGGGAAAAGGCCAGTGGAGGAGAAGCGTTTGGCAAGCATGCAAGCAGCAACCCGGGAAGCAGCAGAGGCGACGGAAGCATCCGCAGTAGAACTAGAAGAAGAACAAGCAGGAGGAGGAGCACCCTACCAGAAAAGAACCATGCTGCACATCTGCCTGCAGTGAAATCAGCAGCAGCAATAGCAACCGCAGCAGCAGCAGCAGCAGCAGCAGCAGCAGCAGCAGCAGCAGCAAGACCGGCCTCGCAGCAGCCGCCGCTGCCACCATCACCACCACTGCCACCACCAAAAGCAGCACAGGATTCGAAGGCGGACAAACGAGTGCAAGACAGGTGGCACCAAACAGGAGGCTGGTCACAGTGACCTCCTCACCTAACATGACGGATTACCCTTTAGCTGCTCTGTCCTGGCATGGCGTGGCAAGGCATGGGATGACATGGCATGGCATGGCATGGCATGGCATGGCATGGCATGACATGGCATGGTACGGCATGGCACGGCATGCCAAGCCATGACATGGCACGCTCGACAAGAGATGTTCCAAATCACCAACCTGACTGAGCTGGCGTTGACTGCTGCTGTTGTTGTAGTTGTTGCTGCTGCTGCTGCTGCTGCTGCTGTTTGTCCGGGTGCACCAGAAGTGCCACCCTGAGAAAGCTCTTCCTAATGACGTCCACGCTTGCGTCCTCAGCCACCCCGAGTACCTCGTAGTGGTTCGCTGACGTCACCGCTTGCGTCATTGAAGCAGCCCCACCATGTCCGGGAGGGGACGGAAAGCCAGCTGGGCTTGGTGCGCCGTCCCCCGCAGTCGGACGAGGCGAAGCCATTCTCGCCCCCAACTTTCCCCCGAAACGGCTTTGCTGTCGACTGCGGCAGCAGCTGAGGTTGACCCCAAATCAATGACTGGCGGCGGAAACGGAGGCGGCGGCGCTTCGACACGCCGTACGCAGGCGGCATTCTTCGGTCCGTACAGATGGACAACTAGTGGCATTGGCTGCACGCAGGCTTGCATCGGGGTTACGTAGTGATAGACTGAAGCCGGGTTCAAACATGTTATCTGCCTTGGAAACGAGTTTTGCTCGACCTTCCCCTCCTGTCCGAGACGTCGTCGTCGGTGAAGTCAAGTGCTTGCTTGCGATGTCCGGTATCTGTTTCGGAAAAAACCCTGGTTGCTGCGCGAAATCTGTCCGATTCGCGCGTATTTCTCGGACTGGGAGTCGCTTCCGCAAGGAAAATCGCGCTCAGAGAGGGCCTGTCTTCCGGACGGGACAGAAGTCCTGAAAAAAATGCCTAGAAAATGCTCGATGGGCTGTCGGTGGACAGAAACACCGACCGCAGACAGAATTGCCGTCGCGGAAGTCTTTGTGCGGCGGATTTTCTGACGTCAGCGCTGATTCTTGGATACCGAACCGATTGCATAGGGTTACTACGTAACCCCAAAAATGCAAATGTGTACACTACTTCTGAAAGTGGAAGACAACTCTAGATCCTAGCGGAAAAACATCTGCCCTAGTTAAAGTGAGCATACAAGTATGAACCCCATGCAGAACGAACATTCACACTGTTACGACGAACGGAACGTGGGTGGTTCACATTGATGAGGTGCTGAGCATAACATGATTCAGGGAATGGAAACAAATGGATAGTTTTTATGAAGCAATAAGTGTACTTTGATGACAAGTGTTAAACAAGTCGAGCGTATATACACAATGACAAGAATCACAATAAGGCATGTGTTGGGTCTTAGGCTTCGAACCCAGTGAAGCATGTAACATTGCATCATGAGTGCTCGTTTTGAGAAACTCTGCTAATGATTCGAGAGATTTTGAGAATATCGAACCGCGGTTTTAAAAAAGTGTAGAGTTATTGAGAAGTATACCGCACAACATCAAAACATTGCTACAATGTTTCGAGAAGTATACCTCCCTGCCGTTGGCCGAGTAGTGCAATTTTGATGATACAGTTTTGACTTCTGGATTCCTGGCACCGGCCTTCTTTCATCATCGTAGCAAATTGTGATACTTCTGTCGACCCCTTTGGAGAGTGGTCAAAAGTTTCAAAACCTTCGCGAGCAAAACACCGGAGGTCAGGGTTAGTGCCCGAAATTCCCTCAACTAAACGACGTAAAAATCCAAATGTCTTTGTGTGGTGGACCATGAAAACAAGGGCTGAAATGCCCATGCATACACTTTACACACTCGCATATTCCAAGGTCGTAACACTTCCTCCCCTTTTAGCCGTAATGTCCCATTGCATTAGCACACGTAAAATAATGATAATGGTAGTGGCCGTCTATCAATTGATCGATGTTCTGGAAGTTGTCGGAGTGTCCCAAACTGTTACCTACAACGTCGTAGCCGTTCCACTTGACCAAGTACTTGGTCGTTTTTCCACAACATCATTCTCCAAACACATACTCCATATCTCCATCTTCTTGAATAGGAGGTGAAGGGGCGACATCTCGGCCGGAGAAGCTCTCGTTGGGGGTTATGTAGTGATTGAGTTTTCTTCTTTAAAGAAATGGGTGAGATCACCATGTTTTATGACACGCAAAGTCAAGTAAGGGGTTGCCTTTGCTTGATCTTAAATGTTCCCAACCTCTAGGTCTGAACTTTGTGAAATCTTGTCCATGGAGTTTGATGTTTGCGAAGTTGAGTAGGACACAATCACCAATGTTGAAAACGTCATCACTGCGATGTCGGTCCCTTGCTCCTTTCATGGCTTCTTCTGTCTTCGCTAGAGCATCCAATTTTCTTCCCAAATGCTAATGAAGTCTTTGTTCTCATGGATTTGTATGCAATTTCAACACTCAGGAGCTATGTAACCAAATCAATGTTGTGCACTTTGCATACAATGTGGAGGAGTTGTTCAAGAGTCTAACTGGTCCGCTTAGTTTGCCTTTCACTTTGATGATGCAACGTCGTTTATGGTTCGGTCTCATTGCCAAAAATAGCTAGTGAGGGGCCGCATATGTCGCTGATGATGTTGTATAACATGCTTTATAGGCGCATGATCTAATTTGAAAACAAGCATGTTGTTCCCTCTAAAATGGTAGTGGTGGTCATCAGGATAAAATATGACAATTTCAAAAATATTTCCACCACAATGAGGATTGTGTCGTATTCCTTGAGGGTCATACATTACCCAGTTATATGCCCATGTCAAACCACGGTTCCATTGGAAGAGGGAGAGGCTAGAGTGATCCTGGTGGCCTTGTGCAATGAGATTTTTGTCGTTGAAAAATGTTGCACGATCTGCAAAAGGTTTCCTTGTCAGTTTGCATCCTGTCACACCAATAACACTTAGCTACCTTCTTGAGAGTCTTATCCTCGTTGAAGGGTCCATCTAGACATGTGCCCTGGTACTCTTATAACATCATATATCACACCTCCTTGTTTGGTGGTACGACGCCTTGATGAGTGAAGTTTTGTCACGAGTTTGGGTCATCCAATCAAAACTGGTCTTGTCGTACATGCCAAACTCCTCGTAACCATTTGCAAAGAGTCTCACAAGGTATGGTTCTTTTTTAACAAGTTTTGTGTAGATCTTGGCCATCAATTCTTGTCATCAACTTGAAGCATCCAATGAATTTGTTTCTCCAGGTCGATGCTTGATGGCGTATTCAAAACTCGACTCAAGGATCTCTATCCATCGATTTTGTTAATTACTGAGCCTTCACATGCTTGAGTGCATGGTGTTCGGTGTAGAAGATGTATTGTCGGCATTCAAAGTAGCACCGCCACGTCTTGAAGACACGCACAACTGCGAGCATTTCTTTCTCGTGTATTGCATGGTTGAATTCCAACCAAGTAGTTTTTCAGACATGTGCATGACCGGTTGTTCACGACAGCGTGGTTGTCTTGGAGGAGAGTGGCTCTGATGGCTTGATTGGACACGCCAGTGGTTATGACATAATCCATTTTCATCTTTGCCAATCAAAAGGTTCACACCAAGGTCAGAGCATTTTTCAAAGAGGGCCGGGGGATCCGGGATTTTAGGCTTGTGGATGGGTCCATCGAGGCCTCCTCATTTGTTCCTAAGTCACCAACCAATGACAATCATGTAGCTTTACATGAAAAGTCTCGACATTCACACAAGTCCTTGTTCTTATAGCAATCCCTGCAACCTCCCTTCTGTCTATGCCAATGCTTATGCCTATGGTTTCTCCTAAGTTTGTTCCTATGGCCTCTCTTGTGTCAACATTTGTGACCTCCACTTTTTCTATGCTTCCATCAACAACAAATACACCCTCTACTCTTCCCAATTCCTTGCATGTCTTTGTGTCTGAAGCACTTAAGATTACCTCTCCACCACCCTTTATGTCCACGCTTGGCTCGGCTATTGATCCACAGTCCAACAAAACCACGTGTTTCACCTACGAGCCTGGTGGTCGTTTACGACTGCTGCCCGCTAAGCTTTAACAGCTCGTTCTTGAGGTTCCTGGATGCCCCATTTCTTGTGTTGAGAGTGATGACTCTCAAGCAAAGGCATTGGGAATTATTGTCCTGATGGCCTACACTAAGATACACCTAACATGTACTTTCTACCACAAGATGGTCTCACATAAGTTCTCCATCGTGTGTAATGTCGTTGCTGACCCTTTCCTAGTCCCAACCACGTCACACGAGTGGCCACATTGAGCTCTCCCTTGATGTTCCCATGTTTGGATGCTTTCAAAGAGGGGGAATTGGTAGAGAACGCCACTTATGAGGATGAGCTGTGCATTATTTGAGAGCATGATGTAAGCTTGTGGACGTTCTGACGTTGCGCAAGGCCACGTACTTCAAGTAGGTATTTCCCAAGAAGGAGAGGCCAGATTTCCCAATGAAGTGCTATAGAGCCCATTTGTTGACTGAAGGATTCTCATAGTTTAAGGGTTTTGACTTCACCAATGTCTTATATCTATTGGTTAAATCACTAGAACGCAAGCTCTATTCATTTTAGAAGTCTAATAGGACTAGGAGCTGTTCCACATGAATTTCAAATTGTGTTCCTCCATGGCACTTTAGACAAGGAAATAAACATAGTGTAGCCTCCACTCTAAAACTTTGGTGACAAGGCTTGGCTCTTGCGCAAGACCTGATATAGCCGCAAGAATGCTCTATGTTTCTAGAATTTGGGGATCATCGACACCTTGACTCGTGCGGGAGATATGTAGAATGATGTCAACATTTCCTTCTTCCTTTGTCAAACAGTTGACTAAACTGCCACCATTGTGGTCCATGTTGAAAACCTCTTCTGTATTCCTTGATGGAGGTCATACAGGAAATCAAAGCAGTCTTGTATGTTACTGTCAAGAACAACCTTGGTCATGTGGCTGTATTCCTTTAGAAGTAAATAATGCATGAATACAGGTGGCACCCACAATAGATTCACCACATTTGCTAGTCCAAGTTGCAAGAAAGCAAATTTTTAACCTCCTGCATGTAATTCCTCAATCCTTCACCCCCATCACACTCGATGGACAGGATGTGATGGTGTGAAGTTGGATGATCCATCACATCTGGGGAGAAAGTGGACGTGATCATTTTCTTGCACTCCATTGTATCATGTACTTGGCCACGACCATGCGGCTTGACAGTGCCTTTGCCATCAACCTCTCAGCATGGTTTCTATGAGTGAGAACAACGCATACCACTATGAAAGTGATGAGGTATGTGGTGTCTACACCGCACCTCAAGTCATGCTTTTGTTAGCATTTCTTGGTGGTGGTTGACGGATAGACAGACATTACATGCTTAGATTCTTGATGGGTATTGACAATGGGCTATTTGTTTCTATTGGTTGGCACTTTTGAGCCATGGTGTTGTAGGAAGCACGGCCACAATGCGCATAGCTAGTTAGAGGCAGATTACAACATGGTGAATAGTGGGGTTCTTTAAGCGCTATGACTTTCTTGTTCTGTGTGTTGCTTCCATCCATTCTATTCATCACTTTGTGCTGTTTCAACTAGATTTCTCTTGCTATTGATATGGACTTTGGTGTTCTTCATGCACACACAAAGTACATTGTTGTTGAGGATAGCCTTACATGTCTTTTGGTGGAGCGACGGATGATATCACTAAGCACGGTAGCCACAAAGGTGAAATGGGCTAAATTCATGGCCAAGGCACTGTTGTGCAAATGTTTGCAGTGGCCATTCACTATGAGAAGCTTTGTGTATAGCCAAAGGGTGGCTGGTAATGGGTTATGTGATGTCGTAGTATCAAGTATGTCACTATACACTAATGCTTATGCATGTGTATGGAAATTTGAGCCATTGGTTGATGGGGGATTGTTGCGATGTAAAGTTGTTAGCTGCCCGTTGAAGGAAGAGAGCCAAATCGATATTGGTATCACATGTAGCCCATGCGTCTCAAAGTTTGTGATATCCTGGTTCAAAAACTACGCTGACTACAAAAGATTATGCAAGACCTTGCACAAGCTCCAATCCTTATCATAAACCTGAAAGCCTAATACCTAGAATATGTAGATCACCTCATCCACAGTTCCATATGGAAACACATTGTTGACATCCTCCTGGTGAAGCCCTCACTTTTGATGAACTATTATGCCAAAAAGAGTAGGAGTTGTGCTCATGTGGACAATAGATGCAAAGGTTTGGTGAAATCATCACCCCTGAATTCTGAGAATACGTTGGCCTTCATGTTTACATCATAATGGTTCTATAAGCATCCAAATTCACGTTCTTCTCAAAGACCCACTTGGCATGTATGACTTTCCAACATTGTGAAAGGTCAAGAAGCTTGTAGAAAACGTTCTCTTGGATAGCATGGATCTTGCACTCAAAGGCCGCATGCTAGAGTGAGGTGTCCTCTTCCAAGAGTACCTCCTTCAACATTCTCACATCAGGCGATGACCAAGAGTAACCTTTAGTTGCCATGACACATGTGTTAGGCATAGGCCAAATTGTTTTCAGGTCAGATGTGGCATCGTACGCAACCAATACCTCATTTGAGGCGTGTTCATGGCTGAACAAGCACATTAGGTGTGCCTTTGTATAGGTTTCCTGGGCACAATTTCCAAGAGCCTTTTTTCTAGGATGACCACTCAACGTTATGGAAGGGGTGTCTGGGTGCCAAGAAAGTCAGAAGCTTGGTCTTAGACGGAAGTGGTCAAAGAAAGCCACTGGGCTCACGGATGAACAAGGTTCTCACTTCGGGATGGGGCGTAAGAGGGTAGCTAGGCAGGCCCAAATGCTATTGGAGGTGGGGACACACATGTAGCAGGTAAAAATGGGGGACGCATAGTAAGGGAAGGTGAAGCCTAAGGAGTTAGAAGCAAGGAGGCAAACATAGGGACAACATCATGGATAGATAGGGCAGGTCGTAGGTAATACCACGAGGATAGGCGCAGGCATAAACGTATGTAAAAATACAGGGTAGGATAAAGGAACCACCATAAGGCAGACTAAGGCACAAACGTAGTTGTGACCGTGGGGAATGAAGATGTCATATGCTCCACTAATACGATAAATGATTTTTTTCCTGCGATTGAATCACAGGTGGAGAGGCACTAGCGCATCCATCCTCCGACCTGGACTCTCGTACCCTTTGGGAATATGCACAAGTGGGAGGAGGGTTGGCCTCCATTGAGAGGATGTAGTAAATCCTTGAAGAAAAGGGCATCTTAGGAAGAGAATGTGGTGATGCACAATGCACTAAAGTAGTCAAGCCTTTGACTAAAGGAAAATGCTTACAAACACATACGTGTGACCCGGGGCACACACCTCAGACATAAGCTAGGGAGCGCGAAGTATGTGTGAGCCAAAGGTGGGCATGATGGCGAAATCAGAGCATGGGTGATGTGACATGGTGCAGCAGAGGACCATGCGGGAGGTTGTTACACAACCATGTCAAAAAGAAGGCATCCTCAAATGCAGAAGACTTGGGGAAACCTGACTCAGCTCACATGCCGCAGACCACATCCTCTATGGCACGGTTTGATCCCCTTGACACATATTTTTACTGTAATGTTATGGGGCCAAAAGCTAGTGAAATACACCTTTCTCCATAAGATATGCCCAACCTTGCCAAGGAACTCTTAATCATGGTCCAGGCATAATGTATTGAGTGACTGACGCTCAACCATGACCAGCCACAATCAAACTTCAAAGGCGACATTGTTGTAATGGAAAGGGCCGTTGACCAACCAATTCACTGTGAAGTTGGAGTTTGGGGTCAGGACAATGAGACAAGGATTCAATTTGAGATTTTTGTAGTAGACCAGCCTTAATGGGAGTTGGGCTTGGGAGATAAACCCAAGATAGGTAAAGCAATGCATCCTATGTTGAGCATGGAACATGTAGTCAATGTTTGGTGGCTTCTTGAAGGGAGATACATCAAGACCGAGAGCATTCTGCATCCTCAAGAGCTCGGACACAGTTCCAGTGTCCACATGTCATAAACAATGGTGTAGCAAGCCTTGGTGCTAAGGCAAGCGAGCACAAGTAACAAAGTCGCTTGTGGTAAGGAAGGATGTGGTAGAGGAGGCAAGCACACATTGTGACAAAATCAGGCAAGTGTAAAGTAGAAAGATACATCTTGGTATAGGAATGAACCAAAAGTAATATGAGCAAGACAGAAAGTACAAAGAGGATGTCAAAGATGTATACTGAGCAAGTTGGGCCATCAACATAAATAATTTCAATGCCCTTAACAATGAATTTTTTCCCGTTCTCTCTACGAACAAATGGAATTGTACCAAAAGGACCAAAGACAGAAAAGTTTGTTCAGCAAAAGTACATGTGACGAGGGCACCTGAGTCAACAATCTGCTCAATACTTCTCTCATAATGTTTCATTGTTTTCAAGCAGAAAGCCATGGTACAATTTGCCTCTATTGGGTGCTCATATGAAGGCTTCATGTAAGAGCGCATGGTGAGAGCATGAGACTCATGAAGCCACTTGTGGTCGCTGGTCTAGGGTCATTCATCATGCACTAACCAAACTCCCACACAAGCATCATTCCATGTAACAAACATCACATCAAAGACCCAATGAACACTATCAGCAAACTCATACCTCATCAATGCAAAGTGATAATAGGTGATAGAGTTACACGATGCTACATTCTCAGGGATCCTAGTCATTGCCTCTTGAAGCCAAGGCACAACACAGACACCACCTAGGTGGTGTACTAACTATTATCATCACTCTGATTTACTCTCCTACATGAACCTAGATGCAACCACTACACATACACCACCTAGAGGCCTTGTGTGATCGTGTCGTAGTTAGAAGGTTGTTGTATAGATGGGTGCCATCACAGTTGCAGTAATATACATGTTTTCTACTTCCACTAGTCACGGTGATGTCTGTTTTTTTCCTTAGCATGTCCCTTCTTTCCCTTCTTGTCCTTAGTGGCTATTGTACCCCCCTCTAGTACACCTAAGACAAAAGAGAGGGAGGAGCTGGTTGAGGATGTCGCTGTGCTCACATTAGGAAGAAGTCTTTAGTGGTATGCCCGGACTGCCTCCTTGGCCACCCACTTCATAGAAAAAGATACGTTATGTCCAAGGAAGGAACTTGTTGTGATGAGAGAGATCCTCAAATACAGTATGGTTTATGGGAAAAAAATATCGTAGTAATCCAAGTGAGCTCCTAGTAAAATGGTTTGAAAATCCTCGTGCATCACGCCACTAGTAGGTCCTAAGAGAATGTGTAATCACATGTCACACTCCAAGTATTCACTTTTGGAATCAAACACTCTTTGGTGGAGGGTTTTGAATTGAGAAAGATAACGCAACCTTATCACATCAGTCCTCATAAAACTCTCAAAATCCCCACCTTTGTAAGGACCCAACACTTTCTTGTTCTCCATCATGCCAAAGAAAGGCCATAACTTCACAACCAACTCCTCTAAAGTTGTATGTAAGAGGCCTTTCATTTCTCCGCTTCTCTTTGGTACAGGCTTGGGTAGTATGTCTTGACCCCCTCTTGCTCATTCCACACGTGGAACAACACATTGCATGTTCTGAAGATAGTATCTTGTTTGTAGCGGGGAGGGGGGGTGTGTAAGAGTACTTTGATTACCACTTTGTAGGGAGGAAAACCTCAAGGACTAGAGTACGCGACAAAGAAGGGGAAGAATTATGTCAAGGGGAGTACCCCCGTGTTAGAAGGTATTCATCCGCCTCAAAGTCCTTTAGACCTCTGGAAAGAATTGTGTCAAGGGGGTGTACCAACGCGAAGCTATCTGAGTCACTCTTTGAGGAAGCACATCTCCTCAAAATATCGATCCACATGCATCTCCTCTCAATCATTGACTATTTTTTCTACCCTCACATAAGCATTGCAAACTTGCACAAGGGCACATTACATTGCGCCTGTGATGTGTGAGGTGGAATACCATTCTATCCTGTGCACCAGCCCCAGCTGTGCTTGTCGGTTATTGGTGCACGCCCATACGCGCAAGTACCGGGTACATAACATCTCCTGTTTTGGTTATCTATCAGTGATGATATCACTACATCTATACCTGATTCTGCTAAAGGTTGGTTATCACCTACGTGCACAAACTCGTCACCTTCCATGATGTGGAGCTGGCTATGTCAGATAACCCCTTACCCTTAAAATGATTGTGCACCATGAGTGATGTCCAACGCTACTACAAGAGTGATCATGGAGAAAACATTATATGCATGTGTTACTTTTCATGTTGTTTCTGCTACTGCTACTACTTCTCATACTGGTGTTTTGTCTCTATGACGGCCGTTACTACTACTATTATTGCTTCTTCTTCCATTTTCATTGTTGTGACCGCTACTTTTGTTGCTACTACTATTGTTGTCATTACTACCACTAGTATTTCTGCTGCCACTTTTATCTTTATTTCTTTAACTTCACTATTTGAGAGGATTTCATCTACATGTTGATGATGCTGACATTAGCAATGGCCGCCAGCTTCTCACTATATTAGCAAGCATCAAACAAAGTGGGCACCACTTATCATACCTTACAACATGTGCTAGCATCCTTACCGAGCCTTTCTGGTCTTCTAAAAGGATCGTTGGCCTCTCTTTCCTCGCCAACCTTGTCATGGCCTCACTAACCATCCTGACCTAAACTGCCCCATGCCAACCTTGTTGGCCTCAATGGCCTTGTTTGAGTTGCCAACCTTGTTGGTCCCATCACCGACCTTGTAATTCTTGCAAGCCTTGTCTTTGGCCCAGTTGGCCTAGCTGGCTGCGCATGCAGCCTAGCTGGCCTTGTCGGCTTTTCCATTGGTACTATTGGTCTCTCCGCCGGTTCTCCTAACCTCGTCAACCTTGTTGTCCTTGAAGGCCCTGAAGGCCTCATGTGTAACTTATCACCTAGCATTTGAAACTAAATATAAGAATGTGTATTTGAAAGTGAACAAAAAATTGAACATCGATCGTTCACCAAAACATCTCCATTTCATGAAACAACTTTAGTCTATTCACATTTGACAAGGAATGTGTGTGTGGGCTCCAGTCCCATTCATTCATGTTTATAGTGATTGGGAAATTGATGGATAGAGGAATACAATTTTTGGTACACAGATTGTAGAGTGTATCACACTCTGGCACGGTGGCCTTGTCACCAGTAGTGTTGCCAAAACTACGCATGTTGTAGCTTTTGTTGCCATTATAGTTATTGTTTCGACTTTTGTTTATGAATTTTCTACTAAAACTCCTGTGGTCATTGTGGAAAGGACTATGAACAATGCTATTGTTAAGCCAGACAACATTATTTATACATACCGTACATGGGCTTTAATCGGTGGATAGAGGATTGAAGAAAATGCAAATCAGACCCAAGGTCAAACGAAGGAGATGCTTCTAAGAGCTACAAGAGAATAGGAAAGGGCCTCGACAAGTTTTGACATGATTTCATAGTTGCCAAGTTGTTGAGGATGGTTAGAGGGGCATGTGATAAATCCACGAACTAGTTGGTTCTACGTCAAGGATGTACACAGGCATGGACATGGCCAAGTGCAACACAAACATAGGAACAACCAACATGAAAACATCTCTTCCTCCCTCCCTCCATGATTACATCCCTCCCTCCATCCATCTCTCCCTCCCTCCCTCCATTCTCCCTTCATTTCTCCATCTTCCATCTTGTCCTTTTTTGTATACTCCATCCTTCCCTCCCTCTCTCCCTTTTATATTTAATAAAGGTAGATGAGGGAGAGATTAAATGGGTGTTATCGAGCAAGAAATTTCATGGATTTCACTTGTACTTCATGTTGACAAAAATGATGGGTGTAGTTTTGATTAAAAACTAGCAACATGACCCCATCAAGGTCAACACCTAAGGGCTAGCGACACCCACAAAAAATAAGTGGCACATACATGTACAACCAGTCCACCTCATCCTAACGTGTATGTGGGCATGCATGGAATTCAAGAGCATCGAACCAGCATCAAGGTGATGGAGGTAATCTGGGTAAAGCCATCATGAGAAGATGATTTTGCATGTATTACTCTGTATTCCTTTGATATTGGTTTGATGCTTAGAACTTCCCAGCATGCCCACATACACTTTGGATGATTTACATTTGTTTTGCATGCATTTGTCAGCTTTCACGCGCGTGGTGGATGTGGCTAGCTCCCTGTTTCTGATCATTTGGGGGTCAATTGTGAGCTCAACGTCACGTGTTTTGCACGAGTGGGATGCACTTCATCCGCAAGGACCTTATTGCCGCCCAAAGATTGAAATGGATTTATTTCATGATTCTCTCTACTGTGAAGCTCGAGTTTCATCCATGGTATCCCTCGCTCCCTCGTCCCCTTTCACACTCTCCCCTTTTACCAAGTATAGGTATGAGAGTGTGTGATAGGAAGGATCCCTCTCAACACACTTACACCCATTTTTGTTATGTGTCCGATATAGGACCAACCCTACGCCACAGTCTTGTGGCTGATGGAGGCCAGGTGTACACAAGTCACTCAAAGGCAACACGTGCGGCACTTGAACCCAATACACCTCCAGAGTCGTCAGCCACGTATGTAACGTCAGGATCAAACCACTTTGAGAGTGTCAGCCAAATGTGGGGTTCTGTCAAGGGTTGGTTGTTCCTTTTAGTGAGAATTGATACCCTCGCATTTTGAAGCTCCTCCATCACCGTAGTGCGTCATTGGAGTAGATTTTTGAAGATTTTGAGTCCCAAAATTTGCGGTAGACAACAATGCAGGCGAGTACATTGCCGAGGCTAAGGGGTCTATAACCAAATTGGCCGTTGGAGTTGTTAAAATTGTCCCATTGGACGCAGAGTTTACCGTTGATGCCCAGCTCGCCTAGCGAGCATCGTGGATTGGTCACTTTTGGTCCTCCATTACCGTAGTTTTAATGTGTTATTGTCGCGTTTTGCCAGGTGCGCTTGCTCTGTCCACTACCGTAGTCACGAGGTCTTCAATCTTCTAGATAACTGAGATATGCTGAAGACATGTTCTCGGTTGTCGCCTTGAAATGAAGTCATGAGCTGCCCCTCGAGCATTACTTCCCTC
This sequence comes from Penium margaritaceum, assembly GCA_023375785.1. Classification (NCBI taxonomy): domain Eukaryota; kingdom Viridiplantae; phylum Streptophyta; class Zygnematophyceae; order Desmidiales; family Peniaceae; genus Penium; species Penium margaritaceum. The sequence goes on from SZWC01005873.1 coordinate 17,408, forward strand.
TAAAATCAAATGGTTAGCCAACCGGGACATGGATGGCTCACAATTAGGTGCACAATAGAAAAAAAAGTTTAAGGAATTGGGACACTTGGATATCTTGGATTTTTTGCAGTTACCGTACCTCAACATCAAGTGCCAAACTTGTTCAGCTCATACATGCAACAACAAAACTAGAATGAGACATGCTTGGGGCCCAGTGCGCTTAAGTCAAGCGATGCTTGCAACACCATGCCATGAGAGGTTGCTTCGGGAAAGTGTATCAAGAAGTCTGGATGATTTGAGAGAATTAAAGCACGTCTTCACAAGATTCTACAATCATCAAGAAGTTCACTAAATCTCATTGAAATATTGTTAAGATATGGGATTATTTTGTCGTTGCTTTTGGAAAGTGATTGAACCTAGTAGAATCTTTGGGAACGAAAAACTAGGGGTTTGGGTGGGTGGCCAAAATGCCCTTGTAAGAATGGCATAAAAATCAGTGGGTCGACGGGCGGTGGGTCATAAATGTAGGAAAACAAATACTCACACGTTGAGTTTATGGACTCGTGTACGTCAGCGACGAGACCTGTCTGCCATGAATGTAATGACATGTGTGCCATGAGGCAATTCTGTGCCTCTTGGACCTCGCAAATCATCTGGGGAAGTTCTCCGACCATTAGCATCTGGACACCTCTCCCACTTGTGTTCGCTATGATTTGCAGTTGGTGTAGGTTCTTGTGCTCGAGTCCCTGGCGCGCTCTAACTGCTCACTCTTTGGGCCGAGTTTGGGAGCCACCAAGTTTTATCTTGCATCAATGGGGGGCCCTTGAGCACGTGCATTCAACATTGTGAAGACCTTTCCCGCACATCATCGGTGCAACATCAATAAAATGCATCTACCGCCAACCCCCCCCTTTTAGTTCCGTGATTACCAGATGACTACCTTGCCACAAATAAATCGATGCACATGTGTGACCACAGATTTGAGCCCATGACCTACGGCGTCAGTGGCGATCCGCTGACGCGAATGATGCCAGGTCGCGAAGCGGTTGATTGCATCGTCGATACGTATTGTGTCGCGTTCGCAATCGCGCGAGTCGGTGTCGACGCGCATGGCGTGCTCTACTAAATGCGGGGTGTGGAAGGATATAGAGGACCAGTACCGTTGCCTCCGAATCAACAGCCGCTATGGATCTAGACCAGTAGGGCTGTCGTGCACGCGCGAGAAACCTCCTCGTTCGCCAAGCTCTTCAGTTCCAAGTGGTGTTGCTCGCCATGATGCGGGTGTTGTTCACAAAAATGGCGAGGCATTTGGTGGTGCGCGTGAACAATCGTGCAATGCACACGAGTGCATACGGTGGCCTGGCATGCTCACACGAACTGCTACGCGGCCACCCACAATGGTTCTACAACATGTGTTGGATGATACAAGAGCCGTGGTATGACATTGTGGGGTTTTTAAGAAGCAACACCGCCATCCGCGATACTTGTCTGAGCGTCGAAGAAAAGTTATTCATGTGGGTGCAGTGTATGTGTGTCATCACATGTCCTTTTGTGAGCTTTGTGAGAGGTTCCAAAGAAGCACATCTACCGTATCTTCCGTTATGCGTCAAGTTGTTGAAGCCTTGAGCAGCGTGGCGGGAGCCGTCGTAACAGGGTCCGGACGCCCCACCTCCACAGTTTTGGGAGGGACGTCGAGATTACTTGCCATGGTTTGTGGATTGTCTAGGAGCCATAGATGGTACACATGTCTCGGTGATTGTACCAAACTTACGTCATGGAGCATTTGTCAATCGGCATCAACAACTCACGCACAACATTCTTGCAGCATGTGATGGGATTCTACGATTTGCTTTTGTTTATACCGGATGGAAGGGTTCGGCACATGATTCACGCATGTTCATGGATAGTTTGAGGCGGGGGTTCACAGTGCCCATTGGTAATTGTTTGTTGGCGGATGCCGGTTTCTCGGAAGGCTACAGTCTATTGATGCCCTACCGTGGACGTAGGTATCATCTCAATGAGTTCGGTGCGGGAGCCCAACGTCCACAAGATGCGGAAGAGTTGTTCAGCAAGAGTCATTCATTGGCACGTTCTATGATTGAGAGATGCTTTGGTGTTTTAAAAGCACGGTTCCACATCATTCGAGGAGTGCCATCATATAGCCCACGTTTTCAAGAACGCCTACTTCAGTCGTGTTTTGTATTCCACAACTTGTTGCAATCTCGGGGTGACGTGGCAATGCCGAAAGTGGAGGAGGATGATGACCAAATGAATGTGCGTAGTATGAGAGAGCCGCCAAGGTGGCAAGGCGTTCAAGGCCGACGACATGGGGATGCATGGATGAGGCAACAAAGACATGACATTGCAACCCAAATGTGGGAAGATTACTTAACACGTGACGACGACTCAATGGATGATGAGGACTTGTAATAAAACTTGTCATAGACGATCCAAAACATGCATTCTATTCATCATTGCCCAATTCCTCATTGGCAGCATGTAACACATGATCCTCTCCTCCCCCTTCTCCAACACCGGGCTCTACCCCCTCAGCACTACGTGAATCCGCCCGGCTTGCAGCGACATCATCAACACTTACACCCTCATTGACCAATGCCGGATCCATGTTTTGATTGCAACTTGTGCTTGGCTTGCCTTCATCCGGTGGCATGCTTGGGTCTCCCTTCACAATCCGCCATAACACACGGTCACGTAGCGGGCCCAAATAATGCACAAAGTCTTCACATATCTTATGATCCTTATTGAACGCGTCCAAAATTACAAGCTTGTTGTCAATGTGAATAGTCTTGTCAAGAAAGATGTACCAGACGGCTTGTCCATAGGTTGTTGCCGGCGTGTCCTCACTAATGACACTTTACACCTTTGACGCATGTGCCACAAACTCCTTGAACTGTTTTATGTACCTATCCATGTTTGCTTTCCTCTTTGCACGTCTCTCCTCATCCACTGCATTATTCTCTATGTCTTGGTTGAAAACATCCTCGCCAACGCTCTCCTCCCCATTAGACATGACGTTGTCACCACGGGCTTTGTCGGAAGAGAGAAAACGAGTAGCATGGTCATACCAATGCATCGTCTTACCTTCCAACTTTGCTTATTCAGGGTTGGTCTTGCAGATTTCTTCCCACTTGTCCAGGGTGAGGTCAATTTTCTAAGAACGGCGGCTGATCCGGCCCCCGCTTTGTCCCACGAGTCCGTACGCATGCTTCCAATGCATGCCAATGTTGGTGAGGCGGCTCCGAACTTGGCTCCTTGAGAGATTCTCGCACAACCCAAGTTCCTTAGACAAGGGCTCCACCAAGACATCGTGAAGCTTGGTCATCCACCCAGAGCTCCCGCGGAAGATGCTCACACTGTCAGCCGCGAGCTTGACAAGCGTGACGGCACGTTTGTTGGTACAAAAGCCCTTGCTAAGGCCACCACCTGTCGTACCCACGCTCGCGGCCTCCGACGACGATGGGGTTGGTGGCTTAGACGGGGTCTCGGGCACGGGTTTGGCAACCACACGCTCGGAAACGGAAGGCGTCCCGGGCATGGGTGCAATCCCCGCCGCCATGTAGCGGCTTGAATACGTACCCACGGCACATGCACGCCGCGGATGTACACATCACGATCTCCACCAACAAGGGGATGCGTATTTTTCTCGCTACCGGAGGGCGACGTGAGCCGAAAATCTCACGTTGAAACAATATGGCGGGAGAGAGGTGTGATAGGTCGGGTTGCGGCATCAAGAAGGATGATGCCGAGGAGAGCGGCGGAAGGCTGACGAGGTGCGTGTTGTTGTGGTTGGTAGACTTGGGCGGGGTTGCCATGGTAAAAGGCTTTTGGACGGCGGTTGATGGAAGCCTGGAAACGTTGGATATTACAAACACACTGAGTAGGGGGATGATTTAAGCCACCTTGGACGAGGTTGGAAGTGCGAGGTTGGGTTGCAGGTGGAAGCACGACGTTGAGTTGGGCAGCCAATGGTACATGCAGCAGCCGGGAAGGGGGAGGGGGGAAGGGGGGACCTAAGTACACGACCGCAAGAAGACTTGCGTATGGCGGCCATCGAAAGCGTGGCCCAGCGGTGGACCTCTCTAGCGGGTCCCCAAACTGGGAGGGGGGGGGGTTTGAACCGATGCGCCTCGGAGAGGTAGGCGCATCGGTTCAAGTGTTTGCATTCCAAAGTTCAAATTTCGATATTCCGGCTAGTTTACGAGATCGATTTGAAGTCGCTAGATTACATAAAAAAGAAGTGGAGTAACAGTTTTGCTTGCATCGATAAAAGACGATGCAAATGCGAGCTGCGCTGCACATTTAATCGATTTCATTGATGCAAAGACGCGTTGGAGGGTCCTGCGCAGGACATCGATGAAAGATTCATCGATGATTACGCGGTCACTTTTTGAGTAGCGCTCGCCAAGAATCTGGCGCGCTTTTCGTTAGCTCGTCAACAGCCACATACAACTCGCCACTTCGCAAACCGCCAAGTGCCCGGCGCGAAACCCTTCAAATCTCACGATTTCGTGTCTCCCGAACTCGGGCCTGACCTCCACGCTGCCAGAAGCCGCCAGGCCTGCTGCTGCTGCGGCTGCTGGCGACTTCATTTGCTAACCGCTGCGTTCTCTCCCGGGCGTAGTCCCTCGTGCACTTTCTCTGAAATTGCTCAGGCCTGCTGCTGCTGCTGCTGCTGCTGCTGCTGCGCTAGCCAATGGCAGCCCTACTGCAGCCGACTGCTTCGCTCCACGTGCTGCCGCCGCTGCAGCAACAGCAGCAGCAACAGCAGAGGCCTTTCGGAACGGCCCAGCTACATCAGCAGCCGCACCACCACCGCCACCACCAACTCCCGCAGCAGCACGGGCAGCAGCGTCGGCGTAGGCAACGGTTCGACTGTGTGGAGGCAACCCACAACCGCGGTTCTGGCAGGTCGTTTGACAGAAGCAGTGGGAGCAGCAGCGATGGCGCAATCGGCTGCAGAAGGGAGGCGCCAGACGCAGTCCGCAGCCAAGGCTGTGGCGTCGAAGGTATGGTGTGGTGCGCGACCGGTTGTGGTGCAAATGTGGACGGGCGATCGGGCTACAGGGTTGGCGGTACGTTTTGCACAGCGGCACGGACGAGATCGACGGCCGTCCCTAAACAACTCCCCAGGTGCAAAAGTCGCAGGCCCGAGGTCTGTGCCGTGCCCTCCCTGGCCGCACGGTTTTGGCCCGCAGTTGTGACGAGTTGAACACTTGGCTCACCGTTCCAGGGTGTGATAGAATCTTCTGAAACGATTTGCAAAAGAGGCTAAGAATTCTATGATCCAACCGTTCCAAGGTGTGCTGAGTTGTTTCGTGATGGCTTATCTCACGGGGAGGCGGCTGCCAGGACCTTGCTCAGGTCCCGGAGGGGGGGGAGGAGGG
>SZWC01005873.1:36700-51049 GCA_023375785.1 Penium margaritaceum
TAGTGCCTCCTTGGGGGGGGGGGTTTGGTGGGTCAGGCTGTTGTGGCGGCCATGGGGGCAAAGGCCGTGGGGGTGGCCGCGGTGGCAAGAACTCCGCCCCCACTGCTACTGACGTCACCTGTTGGAACTGTGGCGCCTCTGGCCACTCTGCACCAAGATGTCCTGCTCCTCGTGACGATGCCCACTTGGCCTCCTCCATGCGCGTCCACTGGGCCCGCACCGGTGCCGCTGACTCCTGTGCCGCTGCTGCCGTGACAGTCGCATCGTCCTCATCGTCATCCTCTTCCTCAGCACTCTCCACCAAGCTTGCCCCCCTTCAATCGACGCCTCCAACACCCAACCCTTGGGGCTGGATTCCTCCTCCATCTGGCCCTCCACAGTACGGTCCCCCGTCCTCTCACTACCACATGCCACACTGGGCTCGTGATGACGGGAACTTCTCTGACTGCTCCTCAGAGCGTTCCTTGGAGCGCTCCTCTGATCGTCGAGACAAAGAGCGTACCCTTGAGCATTTGCTGGCAGAACTCCTTCACCTTTGCTCTCAGGGAGGTGAGAGTGTGAGTGGCCAGTCAAGTGTGTCTGTTTGTGAGTCTGAGGTCAATGATTGTGGTGCCTCCTCTGGTCCTGTTCAGGGGGACTTGCCTGATGATTGTGCCTGGATTGAAGATTGGCAATTGCACACGTTCCCCACTCGTCTTGGTTGCAACCCTCTCCATCTGCCCGTGGCACCGTCGCATTCTGTCTTGTTCTCCCCTCCACTCGTGCCTCGCCTGGCCTCTGGATCATTGACTCCGGGGCCACATATCACATGACCTCCTGTCGCTCCTCCTTCGTGTCCCTTGGTCCCGTTCAGTGTGTTCGCTCTGTGCGCACAGGCTCCGGCCAGCTGCTCCCTGTTCAAGGTGTTGGTGTTGTCTACTTTGTCGGTCCTGGTGGCACTGTCTACCTTCCTGACGTGTTATACGTACCTGATATTGAGGTCAGCCTTCTCTCTGTGATCACCCTTGACGACCAGGGCATGGACTTCTGCTCTAGCCGTGGCCTTGCCTCTATCTCTGTGCGCTCGTCTGGCCGTGTTGTTCTTCGTGGCATGCGGTGTGATTTCCTGCTCCGTGTTCCGCTCACGTTGCCCTCGTCTTCCGCTACTTCTACCCTTGTTCACGTCGCTCCGTCCTTGTCTCCTGAACACGCCGACCTCCTGCATCGCCATCTCTGTCACATTCACACTGCTGCCATCCAGCGCCTTCTTCGGCCTTCGGCCCGCCCTTGGCCTTGACTCTGCTACATTTGCTCCACCATGTACGACAACCTGTTTTGACTGTGCCAGTGGGAAAATGCACCGGTCCCCTTTCTCCACCTCTGAGTCCTCTACCACTCACCCTCTCGATCTGGTGCACGCTCACGTCATGGGTCTGTTGCCCCATGACTTCCTTGGTGGCCTTGGCCGTTACATCCTGTGCTTGACCGACAACTTCTCTCGTTACCGATGGATTTTTGCCCTTCGCCACAAAAATGATGTCAGTGATGTCCTTTAGTCCTGGCTACTGCAGGCTGAGCGTGCCTCTCTTCGGCCTTTACGTGTGTTTTGCAGCGACCGCAGTGGTGAGTTCTTTGGTTCTACTATTCGTTTCCTTGAATAGCATGGTGTCCAGGTTGAATCCTCTGCCCCCTACACCCCCCAGCAAAACGGTGTCTCTGAGCGTTGGAACCGCACCCTCGCTAATGATGTTCGGTCTCTCCTCTCTGCCTTTGGGCAATCCCCTCTCTTTGCCTTTGAGGCCATGTCCTACATAACTTGGATCTGGAACCGTGTCCCTCATGGCCCCCTTCCCCTCTCTGTCACCCCCTTCGAACGCTAAACTGGTCAACGTGCTGACCTCCGCCTTGCCCGTGTCCGGGGGTGCCTTGCCTCTGTTTGGGTTCCCTCTGACCAACGCGATGGTAATTTGTCTCCTCGTGGTCGGCTTTGCCTCTTTCGGGGCATTTCTCCCTTCTCCGAAGCGTGGCACTTCTGAGACCCCTCCCGGTGCCGTGTCATTGAATCTCGTGACGCACTCTTCTTTGAACACCTGTTTGAGCATGATTCTCCCCGCTTTGGTGGGTCCCTCTCTCCACCCTCTCTGGGTAGGGGTGGTCCTTTGCCCTCTGGGCCTCCTGTTCTCCCCTCTATGTGTCCCTCGCCACCCTCTATTGCCTTGTCGACATAATGAACTTCTCCATCTCTGTCTTCTTCTCCCTCCGCTTCCTCTGTACCTCTGCCCTCGCCTTCTCCTTGCTAGTCTCCCGTCTCTCCTGGTGCTGTCTCTCTTCAGCCCTCTGTCTCTCCTGCACCCTCTGCCTCCTCCTCTATTCCTCCAACTGGCGCCATGTCCCCGCCACCATGTCTCTCCCAGCCGTCTGACCCTGTGGCCTCACCACCTCCGTCTATACAGCAGCACCCTGCTGATCCCTCCTCTTTCGTGCGTGTGCCATCCATCCCACCGGTATCACCCTACACTCGTGGTGGGCGCCTCCGGGCACTCCCCTCTCAGTCTCAACCAGTGGTCTCTGGTGACCCTGATCTCCGCACCCTCCTCCTGGCTACCTCTGCTCTGTCCACTACAACGTCTGTAATACACCCCAGCACTGCACTTGGCTACTCCCTTATCGAGGAAGAGTTCCACTCAGCTCTCTCCCCATCTATAGTTGGGTATGTTGCATCGTGCTTTGCTGCTGTTGGGCTCTCCCCGTTGCCCCCGGAGCCCCTGACTGTGCATGCAGCACGCACAGCCTCAGATTCCTTATTGTGGGAGCAGGCCATGAAGGCCGAGCTTGATATACTGTCTGAGCATGGTGTGTACGAGCTTGTCGACCTCCCACCAAATCGCAAGGCAGTTGTTGCCAAATGGGTATACCATCGCAAGCTGACAACAGAGTTAAACGGTACAAGGCTCGTCTCACCGCAAAGGGTTTTTCTCAGATCCCCGGTGTAGAATTTGACAAGACCTTTTTCTTAGATACCCAGTTGGTCGCTTTACCCCAGCCAGGGCTCTCTTGAGTCTGGTTGCCCAGCATGACTGGGAGCTTGAGCATATGGATGTCAACAATGCCTTTCTCCACGGCAGGTTAAAAGAGGAGACCTACATGGTGCAGACACCCGGCTTCTCAGATGGAACAAACCGGGTATGGTGCTTGCGCAAGGCCCTCTATGGCCTGAAACAGTCCCCACGTTGTTGGAACCAAGAGATCACATCGACCCTTGAAAAAGGGGGATACAAAAGAAGCATTGTGGACCCTATGTTGTTCCTCAATGCCCCCACCAAGCCACTTGTCGCCATTCTTGTCTACGTGGACGACCTCCTCTTTGCTTCTCCTAACGCCGCATCTGTCTTGGCGGCCAAGGCCAGGCTCCAGGCGGCATACAATGTGAAGGATCTTGGTCTAGCTCGTGTCTTTCTTGGCATGGATTTGGAATGTGACCGTGGGCGTCGCATTCTGCACGTCCATCAGGCTGCGTATGTACGTAGCCTGGGGGAGCGATTTGCCCCACTCCTCACATTAGTCCCCATGGCGTCCAATCCCATGACACCCGCTGGTCAGTCCTTACTGAAGACTCGGGAGGTGTCCACATTAGGGGAGACAGTTGATGTGACCGATTACCTCCGTGTCCTTGGCTCCCTGATGTACCTCGCCACCACCACCCGGGCTGATGTGGCATTTGCTATGAACTTCCTGTCCCAGTTTTCCCAGTGCCCTCGTGAGCGTCATCTTGAGGCAGCATTGCGGGTAGTACGCTACGTCCTCTCCACCCCTCGCATTGGGCTGTACTTTTGTGCGCAGCCCTTAGTTGTGGAGGACGGCTTCACAGATAGTGACTGGGCGTATGACTGTGATGCCCGCAATCGAACAGGATATATCTATCTGGTTGGTGGCACTGCAGTCCCCTGGAAAAGTGGCAAACAAGGGTGCATTGCTCGAAGTACTGCCGAGGCTGAGTATGTTGCTCTTGGTGCAGGCACGTGTGAGCCTGTCTGGCTGTGTCGATTGCTGCAACAACTACGTGTACCTATCCGCAGCATCACTCTGCGCTGCGATGAACAAAGCACAAAGGCCATTGCTGAAAACAGCGGCATGCATCATTCACGCACTAAGCACATCAATGTGGAGCACCATTTTTTTCGTGAGTGCATTGCCGCTGGAATCGTCCAGGTTGCTTGGGTGGACACGAGGTCTCAGAGAGCTGACTTTCTCACTAAGGCACTCAGTCGTAATGTCTTCAAAAGTGCTGTTCACTTAGTTGGTCTCATCAGTCCACATGACCCAGGTTGATTGGTTCCAATACATCTCTATCACCTCTCTTGATTTTCTCTTGTTGTCCTCTCATGTGTGTGGGTTGGTTGTCTGCGGGTCATGGGGGAGTGTTGAAGTTCGCTGGCCACTCACAACTCTATGCCCTCTTGCCTCCCACACTATGCACACACATGTACAGATTAAGTGACAATGGCCCTACCTGAGGAAGCGTCAGGCGTGCTCGCTCTGACTGGAGCGATTGATGCCCTCAAGGCGCTGCTGCTGCTTGTTCCTGGAGTGCCTTGTGGCACAAGTGTGGCCGTTGCATGACTCTCTATGATTCTCTTTGATTCTGTGGTGCGGTAGATGCTAGGGGCCATACATTCTCACTGTCGTGCCCTGCATTATGTTCTCTTGCCTTGCGTGTGCTGGGGGAGCTGCATATTTCCCGGATGCTGATCCTTAGGGGACCACCATGCCGGTCTTGGCCGTGCATTGGTGAGCAACCGCCCTCGGTTATTCCGAGTGGCCGGGCTCAACCCCCGGGTGGTGGCACTCGCTCACCCGAGCTTGATGCTCGTGGCGAGTGTGTGCTCACCGGTCCTAACCTTGCTTGCTCCCTCACACTTGCTCTGTCTTTGCTGAGTGCACCTTCCTAATGTAAGGTACCACATCCATGGCGTGTCTTACGCTACACTGGTCGTTGTGCTCAGCTGCCCAACCGTACATGGGTTAACCAAGCAATTTCCTAGTGACTACACCGGGCTGGATGGTGAACGTGCCACCGGAAGATTCTCACAATCCAGAATAACCGACCGTGTGGTCTCGTGGGATAAGCAACACATCATTACCATGTAAAAATTTCATCTAATCATGCATGACTAAATGTCAACAACATCCACCAGGGGCATATGTAGGTGCATGCTCCCCTATCATACGTTACTCCATGTTTTTGCTCTGAATTAACCATGTTGTAGACGTGCTCTCAGGCACATTCTGATTGTACCAAGAAACACTTTTGAACTTGCCTGAAATGCTCGTAGTGCAAGATTCATTTGACGTGCGCTGATGTCGCACTCGAGAGTTCCACTTCAGATCAGTCACCAGCAAAGATGGTGGTGGTGGTGGTATGTGTGTGTGTGTGTGTGTGTGTGTGTGTGTGTGTGTGTGTGTGTGTGTGTGTGTGTGTGTGTGTATGTATGTGTGTGTGCGTGCGTGCGTGCGTGCGTGCATGCGTGCGTGCGTACATGCGTGCGTGCGTGCGTGCATGCATGCGTGCGTGCGTGTGTGCGTGCGTGTGTGCGTGTGTGCGTGTGTGTGTGCATGCGTGCGTGCATGCGTGTGTGTGTGTATGTGTGTGTGTGTGTGTGTGTGTGTGTGTGGGTGTGTGTGTGTGGGTCTTTGCGCATCTCTCATTGTACTCTTTTGTGTCCTCCTTGCTTGTGTACATCGATGTGCAGATGACTGACGGTGAGACTTGACGCTGATGGAGTGTCATCCGGTGGAGCCGACGCACGCTGAGGCCTACTCGCAGTTTGCTAGAGCCTCCTCCCTCCTACGACGTGCTCAGCTCCATCGGCAGGCCTCCTCGGCGGTCGGGCCGCCGGCGGTCACTGCCACTGCTCATGCTGTCTGCATGCACCCAGCGTTGTTTCTAACTGTGCCATTGCATCTGTACCTTCATGCTCTGCCTAGGGTCTTTCTCGTTTGCTGAGTGGCAATGTTTGGCCTCATGGACCGTCGTAGGCACTACCTGTGTTCGGGCAGCCATAAATCTTTGCTGATAGTTTTCTATCTGATTCTAACCGCACGACTGCGTTCGCAGCGTTGGTATTATGGTATGATCCAGTTTTTAGGCAAAACGGACGATGCTTGGGTTTTGGGCTGTCGAGCGTCTGGCAAGGCTCACCGAGAAAACCCTGCCTAGCACAAAATAGGTCTAGGACTATTTTCTGATTGGCTGGTTAGCTCAGTAACAAGTTCTACACTAGTGGGGGGCAGCTAGAACTTGGAGGGGTCTCCCATTGTTGCTCATTCTTCATTCCTAATCAGTCACATTCAGTTTTCAGCTTCTTTCTGGCGCTAACACCGGCGCGTACATTTCTGAGCAACAAACCCAGAGCTTCCAGACTTAGTCTCTAGAGCAGCAGACTGAGGGGGTAGAAGACTTAAGCAACTAGCGTAGAAGCCCGCACGCTCCATCAACAACGCCGCTGCCCCAACCTGCTGCTTAGATTTCCATTTTGGTATCAGAGCCAGAGCGTAGCAGCAGCAGCAGAAGACTGGCGTACAGATGCCAGACAACGCCGGCGGACCCCCATATGTGCCAGTGCAGGGGAAATACTGCCGGATTTTTTCCGGCAGCATTGACCCGCCTGGTGGCATCATCAGATGTTTTCCCATGGCCACTGGGCTTGGGGAAATGCTGCCAGATTTTTTCCGGCAGCACCGACCCCCACGCGTGACGCCGGGAGGTAAGCGGCAGGCCGCGTCTGACACCCGCGGGCGACGACACACGTGGCAACGTCACCAAGGTGCAGTGACTAGCACCACCAAGCAGCAGCAATAGCCTGGAGCACCAGTAGCGGCAGGCAACTACAGCAAGCAGTGGTAGTAGCAGCTAGCAGCAGCAGCCGGCAGCAGCCGGCAGTAGCAGTAGCTCGCAACAGTAGTAGTAGAAGCCGGCAACAGCAGTAGCTCGCTACAGCTCGTAGTAGCAGCAACAGCCCGCAGCGGCAAGCAGCAGTGGCGGCAAGCAACAGCAGCTCGCAACAGCAGCAACAGTGAGCAGTAGCAGGAGCAAGCTGTAGTAGCTACAGCAGCAAGCGGCAGCAGCCGCCGGCTATAGCAGCAGCAGGAGCAAGCAGCAGCTGGCAGCAGCCAACAGTTGCTGCTGCTACTCGTAGCACACAGCTCGCTGCGAGTAGCGGGCTACAAGCAACGAGCTCGCTCCTTGTTGCGAGCAGCAAGTTGTTGGTAGCAAACAGCGAGCTCGCTGCTCGCAACCCGCTGCCCACAGCGAACAGCGAGGCTCGCTGGGCCAGACAAGAACAAGAAGAAGAAAAAAAAGGCTAGCAAAAAAATCCCCCACCCCAATAGCAACTGCCATAGCTGCTGCAGTAGCCACTGTACCCGTAGCAGCACGCAACAGCTGCAGCAGCAGCTGTAGCAACAGTAGCACCAGCAGCTGCTGCAGTAGTAGTAGCAACAGTTGCTACTGCCATAGCAGCCGTAGCAACTGCAATAGAAGCAGCAGCAGCAGTAGTTTCTGCTGCCAGCACAGCTATAGCAGCAGCGGTAGCAGCAACAGTAGCTGCTGCAACAACAGCTGCAGCAGCAGCAGTAGCAGCAGCAATAGCAGTAGTAGCAGCAAAAGCAACAACAATAACAATAGCGGCTAGTAGCGGTAGTGGTAGCAATAGCAATAGCAGTGGCATCAACAAACCGTTGCAACTGTGCAGCAGCGGCCCTAACCATAGCTATTGCTAACATCAGCATCTAGCCTCTGACGTCCTAGCTGACGTCACCACTGACGTCATGAACAACAAAAGTCAAAAGGGTGGAGAAGAAAATTTATCACAGCAGCAGCAACAAATTACACTACAGCAGCTGTTGACGCCAGCTGTCCTAGGCTGATGTCACTACTGACATCGGCAGTACACAAAACAAAAAACACAAAAAGAGAGGGTGCACCAAAACCATTGCTACCAAACCCAGTGGGGAGGGGTCCTCCTCCGTTGGGGGAACCCCCAGGGGGGATAACCCCCCTTTTTCTTGTAGCAGCAAGAACAGTTGCAGTAGCAGCAAGAGCATTAGTAGCGGTTACAGTCGTAGCAGCAGTAGTAGGACCAGGAACTATAGCAGCTGCAGTAACAACAGCAACAATAGCAGCAGCAGCAGCAGCAGCAACAGCAGCAGCAGCAATGGTAGCAGTAGCAGCAGCAATAGCAGTAGCAACAGCAACAGTAGCGGCAGCAGCAGCAGCAGCCAACAAGCATCGTCACCAACACCCTTGATCCCTTACCTGCCATTCAACAATAGCAAGCCGCCTTGACACAATAGCTTCCAGCACTACAGCCATGGGCCTCACAGACGGCCACCAGTACTCTGCCGCCGTTCGTTCTTGTTGGGCACGCCAGCTCCACTGTGTCCGCTGCCACGCATTGCCCGGCGCAACAATAAACTCAGCGCCAGCGGTAGATGGTGACCTCTGTCCTTGGCCCCACTCTGGGCGCCGGCCGCAGGCAAAAGGACTTTGAGAAGCCGTCCCCGCCGCTTCAGGTGGGCGAGCAGTTTTGGAGTTGGGAGCTCAGCTTGCGCATCTAGGTGCAGGGTGAGGGCCTGTGGGCATACTACACTCTTCCTTACGACTCCACCCTGGCTGACGAGCTGTATGACGATGGTCGCGCTGTCTGCGCCTCTGTCCCTGTCGCTCCTCCGACTTTGCGCCTGGCCGTAAAGCCCTTTCTTGGCGATTTCAGAGCTAGCAGCATCCCAAACCCTACAGCCGCGTGGCACATCCTCACTCAGCCTCATCGCAAGTCCAGCAAGGTTGAGACCAGCCGCCGGGGCGGGGATTTCAACTCCCTCCACATGGGGGAGACCGAGACAGTCACCGCTGGCAGCGGGCTGAAGACGTCCTTTGTCGCCTCGGCACCTCTACTCTACCCCCTCTGGCCGCGCTCCTCACCATCAAGCGCGGGGCCACTACCGCGTACGCGGACGTCTTTGTGCACGACTCACAGGACGTCCTCTCCACCATGGCGATCCAAGGCACCCTAATGCCCTAGGCATCCCTTTTCCTCAGGATTGAGGAAGCTCGCCTGGAGTCCCGCCATCAGCATACAGAGACTCTAGCCTCCCCTGCCATTGCCTCCGTGGCTGTCGCTTCCCCCGCAGCAGCTACCTCCATCAGTTCTTTGTCGTCGAGGAAGAAAAAACGCCAGAGCAAGAAGGGCAAGGGTCAGCAGCAGCAGCAGCAGTCGATTGAGTCCAGCGGTGATGGCAGTTTGGCATAACTGTGGCCAGCCCGGGAACGGGTGGTACATGTGCCCGCTACCCACAGACGAGACGTGCATCATCCCCACCATGCGTCTCCAGCGGGAGCACCGTCTCGCCTTTGCCGCCGTTGCTGTAGCTGGCCCTGACGCCCCGACCTTGTCCAGGAGCTCCTCTCGTCCGATAAGCACACCGGTCCCGTCGGCGCCAGCTCCGCAACGGCATCACCCGCAGCCATGGGCACCCCCGTTCCCTTCACCGGTACAATCCTCGTTCTATCCGGGCTCCGGCGCCGTCACTCCACACTCAGTCTACTCTGCCAGGCTGTCCACGCATGAGCGACAGTTGGAGCAATTCATTGCGCTCCAGCTTGGCCTGCCTCACCCTCCCCTCCAGGGAAGTGCGAGTTGTGTCACCTCCTACTCGTCCCCCTCATCCTGCATGACTGTGACTGAGCTGCAGTCGTGTCTTGTCTCCTTCTCTATCTCATCGTCTCCCGTGGTTCCCTCCGTTCCCCTCCGTGACGACGTTGCATGGCTTGATGTTTGGCAGTCTCGGTTCACGCCCCCTTCCACCGCGTTGGCGTCTCTTGCGTGCTACCATGTGACCGTTAGCAATCTGGCGACTTTGGTCCAGTACCCGGCCGAGACCTGGATCATCAACTCAGGGGCCATGCATCACATGACGGTCTCTCGTGAGTACTTCAGTATGCTTGGTCCTCTTGGCGATGTATCCGGTGTCCGGACAGGCTCTGGCCAGGTGTTACCTGTCCGCAGCGTTGGTGTCGTTCGTTTCCGTGGTCCTGCCAGTGATGTTTTCCTCTCCGATGTCCTTTTTGTCCCCGGTCTTGAGCTCAGCCTCCTTTCTGTTTCAGCCCTTGACCGCATCAGCATGGACGTTGTGCAATTGCGTAGAGTTAGTACTGTGTCGTTGTGTCCGTCCGGTCTTGTCATTCTTCACGCCACTGCCTGTGGCAACCTCTGGCACGTGCCTCCTCTGTCCTCCTCTCGCTCTTTCCCCTCCCCATCGACCGCCGCAGGCCATGTGTTTGTCACCAGCACGCTCTCTCCACAGCACACCCGTCTCCTGCACCGCCGCCTTTGCCACATCCACTCTGCTGCCGTCGACAGCATGCTGCGCACCTAGCCGGCCAAGGGCCTTGACTGTGAGACTTTTCCTTTGCCGTGCCCCATGGAGTGCGTTGATTGCGCTCAGGGCAAAATGCACCGGTCCACATACCCTCTGTCCTCCTCACGTACGTTCGCCCCTCTCGACCTCATCCATTCCGATGTCATGGTTCCTCTCCCTGCCGATTCCGTCAGAGAGCATGGCCGTTATGTCCTCACCCTTACTGACGACTACTTACGCTACCGCTGGGTCTTTTGCCTTCGGCAGAAGAGCGATGTTGCACATGCCATTCAGGATTGTCTTGTCCTTGCGGAGCACAATTGTGGTCGATCCCTTCGCCGCTTTTACTCCGATTGCGGTGGTGAGTACATGGGCAAGACCACAACTTTTCTCACATCTCGCAATATCCACCACAAGACATCCGCGCCCTACACGCCCGCCCAAAACTACGTCTCCGAGTGATGGAACCGTACCATGGCCGATGCCATCCGCACCATGCGGGTTGAGTCTGGCCTCTCCGATGGCTTCTACTTTGAAGCCATGGCCTACATGACGTGATTTTGGAACCCGATTTCTCATGGACCCCTTCCTCGCCGGTCCACGCCGTACCAACATTAGTGCGGTCAGCGAGCCGACCTTCGCCCTGCTTGCGTCTGGGGCTGCGTAGCCATCGTGTGGTTGCCAGCCCCACAGCAGAGCGGTAAGCTCGCCCCCCGCGGGCGTCCTTGTACCTTTCTCGGTAGCTCTCGTCTGTCCAAGGCTTGGTGCTTCTGGGATCCCTCCCAATACTACATCATCGAGTCTTGCAACGCCCTCTTCATTGAGGAACTGTTTCCGCGTGATCTCGTTCGCTCTGGCTCGTCAGTGTCCCTCCCTTTGCGTGGGGGAGTGGTGAGTCTGTCCTCCATCCTACCGGTTCCGGATGGTTCATCACTTTCTCCCTCTGAGCCACGAGCCTCAGTTGTGCCCACTAGTCCCTCCTGGCCGGCGGCCCCAGTCGCGTCCACTGGTCCCTCCGGGCCAGCCGCCCCAGTCGCATCCACTGGTCCATCCGGGCCAGCCGCCCCAGTCACGTCCACTGGTCCCTTCGGGCCAGCTGTCCCAGTCGCGCCCGCTGGCCCCTCCTGGCCGGCTGCCCTAGTCGTGTCCACTGGCCCCTCTACACTAGCCGCCCCAGTCGCGTCCACTAGTCCCTCCGGGTCAGTCGCCCCTGTCGCGTCCACTGGTCCCTCCAGGTCAGCCGCCCCAGTCGCGCCCGCTGGCCCCTCTAGACCAGTAACCCCAATCGCGTCCGCAGGTCCCTCCGGGCCAGCAGCCCCATCCGCTTCCGTCCGGCCGTCAGACTCAGGCCATCTCCTGGCCTACCGCGCTACACGCATGGCCCAGGCGGCAGCCTCCGACTGAAGCCGTCAGTGAGCATGCAGACCACAGCACCTCGCCCTATGGCGTCTCGGCCCTTGTTGCTCCACGTTTCTCTTCCACTCCAACGGTCGTGAGTGGGGAACGTGGCACCAAGGCCCTCGGCCTGACCACTTCGGCTATCATTGCAGACCTTCACCCTGGCTTTGCAATGGGCTACGCCATGCTTCATCACGAGCATCGGCATGCTGTCATGGCTGCACTCGCACGCATCCCACCTTGAGCTCGGGATGCACACACTCTCTCATTCCGCTCCATAGCACGCCCGGGGGACCCAGCCACCCTACACGAGGCTCGTGCCTCTCCTGAGGCTGCACACTGAGATGCTACCTACGCTGACAAGCTCGCTGCGATTCGGCAGCACCACGTGTATGGCCTCGTTGACCTCCCTCCAGGTCGGAAGGCCATCAGTGCCAAGTGGGTCTTTCGGCGCAAATGGAAGCCCGTCGGGTCCCTAGACAAGTACAAGGCCCGCCTCACAGCCAAGGGGTTTCCTCAGGTCCCTGGGTCCACTTTGACCATATCTTTTCTCCGATTGGCCGGTTCTCCATGAGCAAGGCGCTCTTCAGACAGGTTGCCCAGCATGTGTGGGAGGTGCATCAGATGGATGTGAGCAACGCCTTCCTCCATGGTTCATTTGAGGATGAGGAGCTCTACATGGTAGAGCCTCCTGGCTTCGACTTTGGCACTAGGAGAGTCTGGTGGCTTCGCAAGGCCCTGTACGTCCTGAAGCAATCACCTCGGTGCTAGAACCATGAGATCAGCTGCACACTCCTTTGCGGCGGCCTTCAGCGGAGTACCGCTGACCCCGCATAAAACGTCAGCCCGCGAGGCCAGACCCTCGCTGCTGTCTTGGTCTACGTTGACAATCTCCTCATTGCATCGCCTGACATGGATGCCGTCCAGCGTGTCAAGGACTTGCTGCACATCGCTTATCAGATGAAGGATCTCGGGTCTCTCCGAGTCTTCCTGGGCATAGAGCTCGAGCATGATCGCTCCCAGGGCATCCTGCACGTCCACCAGGCTGCCTATGTGCAGACCCTGTCCACTCGCTTCGCCGAGGACCTGCCCCTTGTACCCAGTTCATCTTCACCCATGTCACCTAACCAGGTGAAGCTGAAGAGTCCTGACCAAGCTGTTGTGAGAGAACCAGTTGATGTGACCACGTATCTACGAGTCATCGAGTCACTGATGTTCCTGGCAACGACGACGCGTCCAGACATTGGGTTCGCCATCAACCTCCTGGCTCAGTTTTCTCAGGAGCCGCGTCACCTCCATTTTGAGGCCGCGATCCGATTACTGCGCTACGTCGTCTCGACTCCTCAGCGAAGTCTCATGTTCCGCCGCCAGCCGTCCGTCGTCGCGGTGGGCTACACCGACAGTGACTGGGCCGGCAATCTAGACTCTAAGAGTCGCAAAGGCTGTATCTTTTTTATCGGTGGCACGGCTGTGTCCAGGCGTAGTTGCAAGCAGGGGTGCATTACACGCAACACTGCTGAGGCTGAGTATGTGGCCCTTGGCTCAGGCGCGTGTGAGAGTGTGTCGTTGCGTTGTCTGTTGTCCGAGTTGCGTCAGTCTGTCGCATCCATCACATTGCATTATGACAATAAGAGTGCCATGGCCATCGTCGACAATGACGGCGTGCATCACATACGCACAAAGCTCATCAACGTTGAGTATCACTATGGACGTCTGATGTTGCATGACGGAAGCATCAGCATTGTGTGGGTTGAGACAGAACAGCAGCTGGCTGACTTATTGACCAAGGCTCTGAAGCGCGACTAGTTCAAGAAGGCTATGAGTTTGGTTGGCGTGCGTTTGTGAGTGGCTCTCTTTGTCCCTGCCTGCGTCTTTGCATGCCCTGGGGGAGTCTGGCTCTTAACTGTGTCTCTGCCCGCACATGAGCACTACGCCTGTGAGTCATGGGGGAGTGTTGGTTTTTGCGCATCTCTCATTGTGCTCTATTGTATCCTCCCGGCTTGTGTACATCGGCGTGCAGATGACTGACGGTGAGACTTGACGCTGCTGGAGTGTCATCCGGTGGAGCCGACGCACGCTGAGGCCTACTCGCAGTTCTCTAGAGCCTCCTCCCTCCGGCGAAGTGCTCAGCTCCATCGGCGGGCCTCCTCGGCTGTCGGGCCGCCTGCGGTCACTGCCACTGCTCATGCTCTCTGCATGCTCCCAGTGTTGTTTCTGACTGTGCCATTGCATTTGCAGCTTCATACTCTGCCTAGGGTCCATGTCGTTTGCTGTGTGGCACTGTTTGGCTTCATGAACCATCGTAGGCACTACCTGTCTTTGGGCAGCCATAACTCTTTGCTGCTATTTTTCTAGCTGATTCTGACCGCATGCCTGCCTTCGCAACGTTGGTATTATGGTATGGTCCAGTTTTCAGGCAAAACGGACAAAGCTTGGGTTTTGGGCTGTTGGGCGTCTGGCAGGGCTCACCGAGAAAACCCTGCCTGCCAGAAAATAGGTCTAGGACTATTTTCTAATTGGCTGGTTAGCTGAGTAACAAGTTCTACACTAGGGGGG
>SZWC01005873.1:61897-84397 GCA_023375785.1 Penium margaritaceum
ACAGATCCAAATCCGCCAAGCCGACGAGAGAGAGAGAGAGAGAGAGAGAGAGAGAGACGAGGGTCGGGCATCATGAGACAAGTCACAAAAATTCACATGAGAACACATCCTCAAAGAACAATGTGCCATGCAATTCAATGACACAAGACTAATCAGTGTCCCAGAATAGCCACGCCTTGGACATGGCAGAAGCACGCAGAAAGGTGCAGAGGTGCGCGCAAGGGCTTAGTTTACCGTCGCGAAGGTCCTCAAGGAGCCATACAGCAGCGATACAGCCCCAAATGATTGCAAGCCTGCGTGGTGACCAAACCAGTGTTAGCAAGGGATGACATGACAGTAAAGATGATCGTAAGGTGCACGGTTCCTCACCCAAGTAATGTACGACATGGCCTTAAAGGGAAAGATGGGAGAGAGGTCGGATGCGGTAAGGAGGGTGTGAACACCATCAGTGAGATTATGGTTCCAACGTTGGGAGATACCATTCTGTTGAGGTGTGTAGGGATTGGAGGGCTCCATAAAGAACCCACACGATGACATAAAGCAAGCAATGGGCCCGATGAATTCGTCGCAGCAATCACAACAAAACGTACGTAGATGATGACCACAGGCTAGTCCAGCTTGAGGCAGCCAGGACTCAAGAATCGAGTAGCCATCACTTTTCTACAGAAGGGCAAAGACTCAGCGCATGCGCAAGAAGTCATTGGAAAGGCAATGATCAACACCATCAAAGGCATTGTGGATAAGAGGACCCATGATGTTAGAATGTAGAAGATCAAGCAGATGGGAGGTGCGTATGTTAGACATGGAAAAGGGGGGCCGCTGCATTTTTCTTTAAGCACAATCAAGATAGTCAGCGGCACAGGGAGCTGAGAAAGTGGAGGCATCCAGACCCTGCACTGGCTGAGTAAGTTGTCAATAGTTTTGTGTGGATGTGGCACAAACAACGGTACAGCAGCTGTGTATGAGAGAGAGAGAGGGAGAGAGAGAGAGAGAGAGAGAGAGAGAGAGAGAGAGAGAGAGAGAGAGAGAGAGAGAGAGAGAGAGAGAGAGAGAGAGAGAGTCATTGATTCAACCTTGTGAGGCCCAAATCCTCCTGCCTGCAACCTCCCCACTTCCCTCATCATCCCTTTGGCTCATCACCATGAATTCATCATCTTTGTCTTCACCTTTCATCGTCTCCGTCAGCAGTGTGGCAAAGAGGAAATCCAAGGAAGATAAGTAGAAGGAAAGATAGAACTTGCCACCATAAAATCTTTCACTTTCACAGTGGGACTGTTGTGGCTCTGGGGGTGTTGGTCTGAGCCACAAACGATTCTAATCAATTAATCAGTGGCAAGTTGTCATTAGATAGCGAAAGTGGTTGGACCCGGGCTCAGCGCCCTCAGGACTCTTGGTGACTCTTCTTGTACTGTCTTGTTGGTTGTATTCTTCATGCGCCGTCGGGTTCAATCCAGACAGCATGACCCCCACAAGTGAGTCTTCATTTGTGGCGTGGTGGGGTGGGCGGATTTGCCGCTCACTCCTACGTAGAACAAGACGTCTTTTTCTCATTCTGATTCCTTTTAACCTGGTTCTTTTCTACTTCTTGTCCCATCCTTGGCTCCACGTGCTCTTCCACCCACCTGAGGTAGGACAAAATGAGCTGTCATTGTTCTTCTTCACAAAACTGCAGCCCAATCGCCTAGCACTATGATATGCTGGAACTTTGGCACCATATGACACTCTTCCCCGAAGTGCCCCGCACCCCCTGATGATGCCTGCCTGGCATCTACCATGCAAGCTCATTGGGCGTGCTCCTCCAATGGGATGGTGGTGCTTTTTGTGCCCCTGGCATCTACCATGCAAGCTCATTGGACTGGAGAGGTGCTCTCCAGTCACAGCTCGCCCAGCTCCACCACCGCAGCAGCCTACAACATCACTGCGGCTACCTTCTCACCACCCTATCCCTGAATGTGGCCTCCGACATTTGGAGAGCTATCATTCTATGGCCCCCCTTCTGCACCCTACGCTCCCCCGGCATGGGTTTTGTCCACCACTCTCCAGCGGTGCCAGTCCTCGAGCGTTGTCATCTCTTACGACATGCCTGATGACAAAATGCCAGTTGGACAGTGTCCTCTCTCATCACGTTCATTAGCATCAGGGAGGTGAGATTGTGCATACATGTCCGAGGTCACTTGCGTAATGCTTTGACGAGGCTCTTTGTTGATCAGTCTCAGGTCATAACCCTCTCTCTCTCTCTCTCTCTCTCTCTCTCTCTCTCTCTCTCTCTCTCTCGCTCTCTCTCTCTCTCGCTCTCTCTCTCTCTCGCTCTCTCTCTCTCTCGCTCTCTCTCTCTCTCGCTCTCTCTCTCTCTCGCTCTCTCTCTCTCTCGCTCTCTCTCTCTCTCGCTCTCTCTCTCTCTCGCTCTCTCTCTCTCTCGCTCTCTCTCTCTCTCGCTCTCTCTCTCTCTCGCTCTCTCTCTCTCTCGCTCTCTCTCTCTCTCGCTCTCTCTCTCTCTCGCTCTCTCTCTCTCTCGCTCTCTCTCTCTCTCGCTCTCTCTCTCTCTCGCTCTCTCTCTCTCTCGCTCTCTCTCTCTCTCGCTCTCTCTCTCTCTCGCTCTCTCTCTCTCTCGCTCTCTCTCTCTCTCGCTCTCTCTCTCTCTCGCTCTCTCTCTCTCTCGCTCTCTCTCTCTCTCGCTCTCTCTCTCTCTCGCTCTCTCTCTCTCTCGCTCTCTCTCTCTCTCGCTCTCTCTCTCTCTCGCTCTCTCTCTCTCTCGCTCTCTCTCTCTCTCGCTCTCTCTCTCTCTCGCTCTCTCTCTCTCTCGCTCTCTCTCTCTCTCGCTCTCTCTCTCTCTCGCTCTCTCTCTCTCTCTCTCTCTCTCATTCTCCTCCTTCTCCTTCTCCTTCTCCTTCTCCTTCTCGTTGTCCTCCTTCTCCTTCTCCTTCTCCTTCTCCTTATCTTTCTCCTTCTCCTTCTCCTTCTCCTTCTCCTTCTCCTTCTCCTTCTCCTTCTCCTTCTTGTTCTCCTTCTCATTCTCCTTCGCCTTCTCCTTTCCGTGAAGGAGTTCTTTCTCAGCACACACTGGCGCAACTTCACTCTGACCACTCGGTTCACTTTACCGGCAGCTTCGGCGTCATCCTCTACGTAGACGACCTCAATCTCTTTGGACGCCACATGACTGAAATCTCTACGTTCTAGGAGGCCCTTTCCTCTACGTTTGAGATGATGGACATGGGACAGCATACACATTACGTGATCCGAGTCCATCAGGAGACGTCGCAGGTTACTTTGTCCCAGGCCTCCTATGTCACGCGGATGGCCTCAAAGTTTGGGTTGGACCAAGTGCGACCGACAGCTACGCCTCTCACTCTGGAACCCAGCCTCACGACTCCAGCCACACAAGAAACGCTGGCAAAGGTTCATGAGGCTTATACCTAACCCAGTCTTGTTGGCCCACTCCTTTATGCATCTGTGGACACTCAACCGGACATATCCCATGCTGCTAGTCTGCTCAGCCATGGTTGCAAGGCTCCCACCAAGGCACACTTCATCTCCGCCAAGCGCTGCATCAAGTACCTCCGCTGTTCATCGGCCATGAAAATCTGCCACACTCAAAGCCCAACCGTCACTCTCGCAGGCTATTGCAATGCGGACCTGTCTGGGGACAAAGCCACCAGCAATTCAACATCTGGCTATGTTTCTCTGCTCACAGGTGGACCTGTCAGCTGGAGACAATAAAAGCAATCAGTGGTGACACTGCAATGCGCTAAGGAGGAGTACATTGCTGCCAACAAGAAAAGCAGTCTGGCTGCAGATGGTGCTTGGTAAGCAACGGGAGCCCACTGTCCTGCACTGTGGTAACCACGGAACCATTGCCCTCAGCGAGGATCCAGTACTACATGGCAGGACGAAGCATGTTAAACGCCAATATAACTATGTGCAGGACGCAGTGGCTGACAATGAAACCCAATTTGCTTTCATCGGAACAAAGGATCAATTGGCTGAAATTTTCATGAAAGCATTGGATCATAAACAGCACGATCTTCTTTGCCCATGCATGGGCATGACCATCTGAGTGTGATTCTTGTAACTCAGACCCCCAATGTGAGGTTCCAACTGAGAGAATGAGCATTGCATCTCACACATACTCAAGTTGGTGCAGTTCGCTCGGCATGATCACCGCATCTCACTGGAGTGTATGTCGCATCGCACATACATCGATTCACAGAACATCACGCTCTAGACACTCACACAAAACAATACATGTATGTAAGTATGAATATATATATATATATATATATGTGTGTGTGTGTGTGTGTGTGTGTGTGTGTGGAAAAATTCAAGAGGTTACTTGTGTGTTTTATGCGTCATTACCTACACTCCCCCATGAGATACAGATGAACAACCCACATCCACATAAGAGCAAGGACATCACATGNACAGAACATCACGCTCTAGACACTCACACAAAACAATACATGTATGTAAGTATGAATATATATATATATATATATATGTGTGTGTGTGTGTGTGTGTGTGTGTGTGTGTACATATATACATATATGCATATGTGTGTATGTAACAAACATATACATACATTACATTGTGAGGAGAAACATGAGTTGGAGCATAGTATTTCATGTAACATGGCTCACTGAATGCAAAGATGAGACCATGCAAAGGAAAAACTGAATAAATCTAACAAAACATAAAAATAGAACATGCATGTGAAATCAGTGTATCCGGGGAGGAGCCGTTTTGCATACTGGTTTCTCCCTCCATTAGTTTTCTTGCTTTTTTGCTTCACAAGGCAAAACCATTGGCACACAAGGGAGGAAATGTTGGAATATTTTGTGTTTGCTCAATGGAAAAAAGGGCACGAGATAAAAAGGAAAAGAAAGAGGCCCAAAGGAGAGGCACTACTGTCTTCCCTAACCCTCTGCCTGTCCAGCCTACTCTACCCAACATTACCCTGCTCGGATCGGGAGAGAGGGTAATCCCATGCCTTGCCTTGTTTGCTGTGTACCTGTTATTCAATACTGAGGATGGAACTGGCAGTCTATATTCACAGGAGTATTGCACTACTCTGTGCAATGGTCTTGTCCGCAGATATTGTGTGACTGGTTCTGAATTCCAGAAGTGAATTCAGAGGCG
Source organism: Penium margaritaceum (assembly GCA_023375785.1). Lineage (NCBI taxonomy): Eukaryota > Viridiplantae > Streptophyta > Zygnematophyceae > Desmidiales > Peniaceae > Penium > Penium margaritaceum. Next base: position 67,031 of record SZWC01005873.1, read on the forward strand.
CAGTACGCTCGTGATTTCTTCAATCTGCCTCATTCCTTCGTTCCCTCCTTTTTTAGACATCTGCCTGCATCCCTCGGCCAAGTTCACGTGCAAGCAACTGGCATTTTGCTAGTGACGTGACTCTGTCGAGGAATTTTTGCGGGGATAACCCTGCCCGAGTGGGCATGGAATAATTTCAATAAGGCCGGTAGCATCTCAAGGCTGTGTTGCAAGGCAATCGATCTGGACGCACAAACATGCCCATGCAGAGATAGGTGAGGAAGGGCAGGAAAGCACGCTCACCAGGCCTAGCAGCGGAGAGAGAAGAGAGAAGGCGGAGCAGCTGCGATGGATGTTGCAACGACTGCCGTAGTGGATGATGCAAAGACAAGAAGGCATACAGCACCAGTGAGGGCAGCAGCGAAGAGTTAACATACTGTGGCTGCTATAGAGACGAGGACTATGACGTGGTGACTTGTCATCGAGGCCAATGGAATAGAGGAGGCCAGCATCATAGAAGTCTGGATGGAGGTTACGGCGCTACATGGAGCAGTGACTAATGTTGTTGTGGTTGCTCAAGCTGCATTTGCTTCAGCAACGACCTAGGTGACTACGTTGACAACAGCTGCAACAAGAGGGTCCTGGTCCTTTGCGGCTGTTGTGTGTGAATCAATGGCTCTGCCAGCAGCAGTGTTGTCTGGTGCGTGCACATCATGAGCAGTTGCAGTGAATGTTGAGGCAACAGTAGTGCTGGAAACCAGCGTTGCCTCCATGATTGAGAGAATGACATAGGGTGGAGATGAAGCAGACTCATAGCCAGACCTAGCTGAGAAAACAGGGATATTGTGCATGGACAACCTATGCGTTGTTGTGGGAGCTGCGTGTGCCGTCCCACCAAAAGCTGCACGCTGACTGTGGAGACGTGTTATATGGGAAACGGGTGGGCTTAAAAAAGATTAAAGAGGTCGCCAATGATGTGGAGGTCCCGTTGTTTGTGCTTTCTTTGGTGTTGGCAAGTCGACCGAGGCAAATAGGCAGTACGCTGCGTGCTTTGCAGCGACCTCCCGTTATTAGTCCTCGGTCTGGTTGGAGTCCTCACCGCATGGCAGCCAGGGTAACGGCGGTAGAAACGGGACCACTGATCTCACTCCGATTTAGCCTTGTAGTATGCGACCTCGTCCTCAATATGGTCACGCTCACGTCTGGCCATGAGTGACTTGTGGATGGGCTCGGTGCCTGGTGAAGAAGCCAAGATGTTGGGCATCGAGCTCCCTCACTAGAAAGCTCCGCACAAGGCCTTCTAAAGGATGAGGTTGCAACAATGATGAGGGCTCATGAACCAAGAACTTGGCTGCTACGGCAGTTGCGAATGATATTGTGGTCGGTGCTACTTCACCACATGCTCCTGCCACATCCTACATTGATGCCACAGTTCTTGTTGGGCCGACGACCGCAACGTCTCTAGACATTGGAACACAACTTGCTATGGTTGTCACAACAACATCTGTCGTATCACAAGTAAGTGATGCCGATCTCTCCCTCTTCCTTCGGCGAACAGCTAAACACATGACTCATATCCATGTTGACAACCTCTTGATCGTGTCTCCTTTGATGGAGGCAGTGAAGGAGACGAAGGCATTCCTCAAGGCTGTCGACAAGATCAAGGGCCTTGGTCAGATAGTTGTGTTCCTCTAGATGGAGATCGTCATGTCCTCTTGCAATGGACACTCTTTGTGCACCAGGCACGCTACACCCGTGTTTCTAGGAAGCCTCCTTGGTGTAGCTACCATAGCCTCCAAGCATATCCCATCATACAGGTAGGATGCCCTGAAAGTGGATGATCTAGCACATTTAGAGGAGGCAATGGATGGGACCCTGTATTTGTGCCTCATTGGCTCTCTCATGTACTTAGCCACGACCACTTGACCCAGCATCGTTGTTGTCGTCAACCTCCTTCCAAGAATCTCAGAGTGCCATTAGGTGAGAGCCCTCCAACCAATTTTGCATGGAGAGCTCTCGCCCTCCATGCAAAGTTATGGTATGGTTTCCATGCCACACCTCAATCTCTCCCTTTACCCGCATTGTTCGGTGGTGGTTGGCAGCTACATAGTTAGTGACTTGGCCTAGAGCCCTCATGGGCACAATCAAACATGCTACTTGTGCTTGTTGGGTGGCACTGATGTGCCATGGCACGGTGACAAGCAAAGTTCCATTGTGTGTAGCTTGTCAAAGGAAGAGCAAGTCACATTGGGATCTTGGACTATAGAGGCGGTGTGGCTATAATGTTTTTTTAATGACTTGCTTCAGTCCGTGCCTTCCATCATTCTAGGATCTGATACCAAAATTCTCTTGCCATGAAAGAGAACTAGGGTGTGCTTTATACATACACAAAACACATTTCTATTGAGCATCACTTACATGATTCATTTGGTGGAACATCTTGTAGGTCGGCACACAGTTGCAACGAGCTGACTTCTTGACCAAGGGACTGGCGCACGGAAATTTTTTGGTGGCCATTCATTCTTTCGGATTTTGCCCCTTTTCAAAGGGTGTGTTCATGGACATCATTGAGCATATTTGAGCAAGATTGACATTAGTACACAACAAGATGCTCATGACCACTTGGCCGTATCCATGCACGCGCAGATCCGTGACGCGGATCCAGCTTGCACCAGAGCTCCTGTTGTTATGTCATTCTAGGTGACCTCTGGACTTGACGCCACTCACATGCGAGCAGGCTATAATGGTCAACGGCTACTTTGACGTTTTCGGTTTCACCATGCATATCCATATGTGCTCCAAGGCATTTTCTCGGTAGCCAATTTGTGAGGGCGACTTCCTCGGCAACATCATTTATGATCTTTGTCAGTTGTGTTTTGTAGAGCTTGTTTTTCTTCTTCCGCTGCTTTTTCGTGCGCACTCTGGTGGAGCGGCAATTGATCTCCATCGTCTGGGTGGGCACAGACTTGCAGCGCGCTGACTTTCTGACAAAGGCACTGGCTCGTGGGAAGTTCCTCGGGGCTGTTCGTTCCGTCGGGTTGCGACCCCTGTCTGAGAGTGGGTGACTGTCCGGGTCTCTGTTGAGCACTCTGTGTTGCACCGGCATGCGTTCTGCACGTGTATGGACATGCGTACCATCAGGTCATGGGGGAGTGTTGTGATGCTGTTAGTCATACACAGTTGTACAGTTGGTTGTGACCACTCGGCCGTGTCCATGCTCGTGAAGATCCCTGAGGCGGACCCAGCTGGAGACGGAGTCCCCTGAGGTGGTGCTTCACCTACTGGAGGCAGCCTGGTAGCCTACCTGATGTACCAGAGGGTTGCCACGACCTACGGACTGCGTTTGGAGACCTTCAGGATTTTCTCGGTGGACAGCCCTGCCAGGCTGATTTGCATGTTTGTTTTCTTACACTCTCCGGCTGCTGCCGGACATAGTCGTGTGACCAGTCGTTGTGTCTGTCTTTTTGTCTTGCATCCGTAGGATCAGACGGCGCTTCGTTTGGACGCCTGTGCGCAGAGTTATGGCCAAAACAGTGGTTTTGGGCCGGTTCAGGACCGACAGGTGCTGCCGCGTGCGCCACCCGCTGTGAGCCGAGGCGGCTATTTATGCTGTGGACCTGTCATTTGTCAACTCTCTCTGCACATTCACTGCAATGGAGCTTCTGAGACTTGTCTTGTCTCTCCTAGCCTGACCCTTGCTGTTCTCGCACCCGCTTGCATGCTAGTGCGTTAAGCTGACCGGTCTATGTCGCCACGTCAGCAGCAGCGTTGCTAGGAAGTTGTGGTGAATCTTCTCATGGTATCAGAGCAGCGAGCCAAAGCTCGCACAGCTGCGCAGTAGAGACGCAGCGTTTGCAGCAGCAGTGAGCGACAGCAGCAGCAGCCCTGAGTGGCAGCAGCAGCACAGCCCACCGCAGAAGCAATGGGTCCTATGAGGGGGGCCACCACCACGCAGCAGTAGACGCGGCCACGACAGCCGCGACAAGAGCGATCGCGGCCTCTCCATTCACAGCCGCAGCAGACGCAGCAGACGTGGTCGTGACCTCAGCCGCGGAATCAGCAGCAGCGGCGGCAGAAGTGGAGCACCAGCAGCCGCGGCCTTGGTGGCAGCCGCAACAGCCAGCAGCAACTGCGGCTGCGGCAGCAGCAGCAGTAGCCGCTGCTGCTGCACCAACAACGCAGCAGCGCAGCGGGGCGCAGCAGCAGAGCAGCAGCGCAGTGCAGCAGTAGCCATAGCGCAGCAGTAGCGCATCGCAGCAGCGGCAGCACAGCAGCACAGCAGCGCAGCAGTGCTACAGCACAGCAGCGCAGCAGCACAGCAGCAGCGGCAGCGCAGCAGCGCAGCAGCAGCAGCGGCAGCGCAGCAGCAGCAGCGCAGCGCAGCAGCGCAGCGCAGCAGCGCAGCGCAGCAGCGGCAGCGCAGCGGCAGCGCAACAGCAGCGCAGCGCAGTAGCAGCGGCAACGCAGCAGCACAGCAGCAGCAGCGGCAGCGCAGCAGCAGCATCGCAACGTAGCAGCGGTAGCACAGCAGCAGTGCAGCGCTGCCGCGGCTGCGCAGCAACAGCGGCACCGCAGCAGCAGCAGCGCAGCGCAGCAGCGGCAGCGCTGCAGCAGCGCAGGAGCGCAGCGCAACAGCAGAGCAGCAGCAGCGCAGCGCAGCAGCACCAGCAGTGGCAGCGACGATGGCCGCAACCCGCTGCTGACGTCGGCAGACCCCTGCTGACGTCAGCAGTGAGTATGCTGACGTCATCACAGACTTGGTGAAATTTTTTACGAAAAAGTCAATTTTTGCCAGCGTTTCAATTCCTCGAGAAACGCTGACAGTTCTGTGTTCGGACGAATTTTGCGCCGCCTTAGCATGGAGTCTAGTAGCTCCAAGGGCAAGGAGCCTGAAGACACCGTCACGAGTGGGGGCCGCAGCCCACGCTCAAAGGCGATTGACTTCCTACTGGTGGAGCAGTCATCGCTCCGCCAGCGCCAGGATGAGCAGTTAGCGATTCTGCGGCAGATTCGCGATGCCTTGGTCTCTTTGTCTGGGACACCGGGACGTCAGCCCGGGAATGAGAGAGAGGCAACCCCATCGGGCCAGGAGTCTATTGGTCTCGCTGCCGCCCCTCCGCAGAGAGGAGAGTCCATTGTCGAGGAGTGGGATCAGGCTCCCCCTCCCACTGGGGAGGCTGCGCTTCGCCGGCTGATGGAGCAGATGAGTAGCCTGCGCATTGAGACGCCGGCGCCCAGTCCGAGGAGACAACAGCAGCAGTAGCAGCAGCAGCAGCAGCCGGAGCGGCAGCAGCAGCAGCAGCAGCAGACCGACCCGCATCAGGCCTCGGGTTCCGCTGGGGGAGCAGCGTTGATGCCTCTCATGCCCTTCCCACATCCGCTCCCAGCACCACCTGAGGTCCAGCTCCCCACGGAGCGACGACCCAAGGACTTCGAGACTTCCCCGCCTCGCTACGACAGCAAAGCGGGGTTTGACTGTTGGGAGGTGCTGTTTCAGGTATGGGCGGACTCGGAGGGGGTCTGGCCCTACTACAACAGCCAGTACCAGACGGCTGATCTGCTCCAGTCCCTCACGGCAGCGCGTGCCATGCATGGACTGTTGTATGCGCTTCCACTGGAGACAGTGGCCGACTTCCGTCCTTTCCTGGGCGCGCCTGGGAAGGGAGCAGGCGCAGACCCGCGCCGCGGCTGGGAGTTGGCGCTGACCCTATTTGTAGCAGAGACTCACGCGACCCGGTTCGCGAGCCTTCGCGAGTTCCACTCTCTTCATCATGGACCCTCGGAGTCAGCAGCTAATTATTGGCGTCGGGCCATGCGCCTGTACACTCGCCTGGGCACAGGAGGCGGCTCTCAGCTCTGGGCGCTGGACACCATCATGCTGGGAGTGCGCCCTAAGCTCACTGACACCTTCTCCCGCCTCGACCAGGATGTCCTCGCATCCATGTCCGATACCCTGCAGCTGCTGCCCTGGGCGCAGCGTTACTTCATCCAGGTTGCGACGGCTGACGAGGCAGCCCGCGCGCATCAGCAGGGCGCCATGGGCGTAGTAGTAGTGGGAGCGACGTCCTCTACGCCTTCCACACCGTCATCGTCCGCCTTCACCCCCACCAGCTCCACCTCTTCCCTTCCCACCTCCTCCCCTATTGTTCCGACAGCCACTGCAGCAGTCGTGAAGGGGAAGAAAGGGAAAAAGAAGAAGGGACCGCAGCAGCCTTCTAGTGGCACCGGACGGGCTGTCCGCTACCACAACTACGGCGGACCTCATCGCTACATTGAGTGTCAGCAGGAGCTGGACTGGGCGAGGATCACCCGCGGTCTTCAGGCAGCCCACAAGGAGCGGATCCGCACTGGAGCAGCAGCCCGTGCCGCGACGACCTCCGGTGCAGCACCGGCAGCAGGCCCGCTGCCATTCGGGGAGAGCACCACGCCAGACCCAAGGGACCAGACCATCGTAGAGCTACGTCGACTGCTGGCACTTCGCTCTCAGGGAGGTGCGAGTGTGCTGTCACAGCCGAGAGGTACACAGACTGACTGTCCATCTGTGTTTGTTGCACGTGGTCATACTTGTGGGGGGGCTGCATCGCCTCATGAGGATGAGTCTGACAGCACAGAGTGGTTGCATGAGTCGCATTGTCGTGCGTTGTCCCGCTGTCCTGCCACACCTGCTGCGCGTCCACCGGAGGCAGCGTGCTCCGTTGCTCGTTGCACCGTGACCACCACAGGTCGTGAGGCGAGTGGCCACTGGATCATTGACTAGGGGGCCACTCACCACATGACCTGCGACCGTACCGCCTTTGTCGTGCTCGGTCCTGTTGGATCTGCTCGGTCAGTGCGGACAGGTTCTGGGCAGTCGCTACCTGTTCAAGGGATAGGGGTCGTACGGTTTGATGGTCCGTCTGGTCCCGTGTACCTTTCTGACGTGCTTTTTGTGCCTGATCTCGAGCTCAGCCTGCTCTCTGTCCGTGCCTGCAAGAGGATGGGTCTCTCTGTTCACCACTCCTCTGATGATGCCACGATCACAGCACTTGACACTTCCACTGTTGTGCTGCGGGCCACTATTGTGGATGACCTGTATCGCATAGCGCGCTGCTCTGCCCCTGGCCCTTCCCCTTGCTCGTCTGCTCGCGTCTTTTTCACGGGGGCGTTGTCTACTGACCACCAGCGCCTGTTACATCGGCGCCTATGTCATGTGAGCACGGACACTGTGTCCAAGCTCATCCGTACACAGCCCGCCCTCGGTCTTGACGCGGCTTCCTTCGAGAAGCCGCCTAAGATCGACTGTCTGTTCTGCACTCAGGGTAAGATGCATCGCTGCACTTACCCTGCCTCCGTTACTCGCGCGCAGCGTCCCCTGGAGCTTGTCCACTCGGACCTCCTTGGACCTCTCCCTGTCGAGTCTGTCGCTGACCGTGGTCGGTATGTCCTTACCCTCATGGATGACTTCACCCGCATGCGGTGGGTCTACTGCCTCCGCCACAAGAGCGATGCCGCTCTTGCGGTGCGCTTGTGGCTCGTGATGGCTGAGCGTCAGTCTCGTCACTCCCTCCACACCTTCCGCTCTGACCGTGGCGGTGAGTATCTCGGTGAGCTGACCACTCACTTTGCCGAGCTTGGCATCTGTCACCAGCTCTCGGCGCCTGCTACGCCATCGCAGAACGGTGTGTCTGAGCGCTGGAGCTGCACCATGGAGGACGCGGTTTGCGCTATGCGCACTGAGTACGGTCTCCCGGAGTCCTTCGCCTTCGAGGGCTTTGCCTACATGACGTGGGTGTGGAACCGCCTCCCGCATGGTCCCTTGCCGGACCACGTCACGCCGTATGAGCTGTGGTTCGGTCACCGTGCGGACCTCAGGCTTGCTCGCGTCTGGGGTTCCTTGGCTTGCGTCTGGTACACCGAGGACCAGCAGGGGTCCAAGGTCTCTCCGCGCGGCCGGATGTGTGCCTTCCTCGGTGTCTCCTTGCGCTCCAAAGCGTGGCGTTTTTGGGATGCAGGACGACACCGCATTGTTGAGTCGCGCAACACGCTGTTCTTTGAGGCACTGTCGTACCGCGACCTGTCTGCCATTCTCACCCAGGCAGCGTCTCACGTCCCCACCTGTGAGGCCTCTCGTCGGCTGGGGGAGTCTGCCCCACAGGATGAGTCCGTCCGGGGTGCCTCCGGGGTGGGACCGTCCCTGGTCACCATTGACCCGGCTATCATTGTTGTCGGGCCTGTGGTCTCTACCCCTGCCTCGCTTGCGCCTGCCGCGACTGCATCGCCCGCGCCTGCCACGACTGTCTCGCCCGCACCTGCCGCTACTGCCTCGTATCCTGCCTCGCCTGCGGGAGCTACACCTGCCTCGCCTGCGCTTGCAGCGCCTGCCTCACCCACACCCTCCGCGACTGCCTCACCAGCGCCTGCCGCGACTGTCTCGCCCGCGCCTGCAGCGCCTGCTTCGCCCGCGCCTACAGCACCTGCTTCGCCCGTGCCTGCCGCGACTGACTTGCCCGCACCTGCAGCGTCCCCAGACACAGCACCTGCCCTCCCTGTGCCTGAGCCATCGGTCAGCTCAGACTATGGCTACTCCCGTGGGCCAGGTGGACGTCTCCGCCCACTGGCCTCACATGCACCTCCGACTGCGGTTGCACCACCCAGACGACGCACGCGTAGCGTGCACAGTGGCGACCCTGGCACGAAGGCTCTCGGCCTGAGTGTCCAAGGCACCTACACGGAGGTGCACCCTGCCTGTCCCATTGGACACCAGCTGATTGCTGACGAGCACGAGGCTGCACAGGCAGCTGCCGCTGACCTGGTTGTGGTCCGTCCGACCCGCGAGGCGTGTGTCCTGGCCACCCGGAGCTCTCCTTTGGCGGTCCCCGATCCAGACACGTTAAAGGAGGCTCTCTCAGGAGATGATGCTGAGCTGTGGCGGGCCGCCTGTGAGGACGAGCTCAGGGCTATCCGGGAGCACGGAGTCTTTGAGCTGGTCGACCGTCCTGAGGGACGGAAGGTCGTGCAGGCCAAGTGGGTCTTCCGCAAGAAGGTGAAGCCTGATGGATCACTGGACCGCTATAAGGCCCGCTTGACTGCCAAGGGGTTCTCTCAGGTTGAGGGGGTGGACTTCACTGACACCTTTGCCCCTGTTGGCCGCATGACCACAGCTCGCGTGCTGCTTGGTGTAGTCGCCCATCATGAGTGGGAACTGTACCAGATGGATGTGAACAATGCGTTCCTCCACGACACCTTGGAGGAGGAAATCTACATGGTCCAGCCACCTGGGTTTGAGGTCGAAGGCAACAAGGTCTGGCGCTTGCGCAAGGCCTTGTATGTCCTGAAGCAGTCTCCCCGGTGCTGGAACCAAGAGATTACTCGCACCCTCACTCAGGTTGGATACATCCAGATCGACACTGATCCGTCCCTCTTCATCCGACGGACAGCCGAGCACCTCACTGCCATTCTAGTGTACGTGGACGATCTCCTGATTGCGTCTCCTTCAATGGAGGCCGTGAAGGAGGCCAAGGCGGTCTTGCAGGCCGCCTACAGGATGAAGGACCTTGGTCCAGCGGCTGTTTTCCTCGGGATGGAGATTGTGCGTGATCGTCGTCGACGGACACTCCTCCTCCATCAGGCACGATATGCACAGGTTGTGGGGGAGCGGTTTGCTGACCTCCTTGCCGCTGTCCCCGCCGCCTCGTCACCCATCACTTCTGACGGGCAGGACGCTCTGAAGGTGACAGACCCAGCCGATCTGGGCGAGGCTGTGGACGTGACCCTGTACTTGCGCATCATTGGCTCACTGATGTACTTGGCCACGACCACGCGTCCCGAGATTGCGTTCGCTGTCAACCTACTCGCACAGTTCAGTCAGTCCCCTCGGGCTCGCGCTCTGAACGCAGCTTTGCGAGTCGTCCGGTACGTGGTCTCCACACCGTATCACGGTCTCTGCTTTCAGAGACAGTGCTCGGTTGTGGTAGATGGCTACACCGACAGCGACTGGGCGCGGAGTCCTGATGGACGCAGCCGCACGGGTTACGTGTTCTTCCTTGGTGGCACCGCTGTCTTGGCGCAGCGGCAAGCAGGGGTGTATTGCTCGCAGCTCCTCAAAGGCTGAACATGTTGCCCTGGGCACTGGCGCCGCTGAGGCAGTGTGGCTGCAGCGACTGTTTCAGTGTTTGGGTCAGTCGGCGCCTACCATCATCCTCCGTTGCGACAACCAGAGTGCTCTCGCGATCGCTGAGAACTCTGGTGTGTTCCACGCACGCACAAAGCACATCGCTGTCGAGTATCATTTCGTGCGGGATCTGGTGGAGCGGCAATTGATCTCCATCGTCTGGGTGGGCACAGACTTGCAGCGCGCTGGCTTTCTGACAAAGGCACTGGCTCCTGGGAAGTTTCTCGGGGCTGTTCGTTCCGTCGGGTTGCGACCCCTGTCTGAGAGTGGGTGACTGTCCGGGTCTCTGTTGAGCACTCTGTGTTGCACCGACATGCGTTCTGCACGTGTATGGACATGCGTACCATCGGGTCATGGGGGCGTGTTGTGATGCTGTCAGTCATACACTGTTGTACAGTTGGTTGTGACCACTCGGCCGTGTCCATGCTCGTGCAGATCCCTGAGGCGGACCCAGCTGGAGACGGAGTCCCCTGAGGTGGTGCTTCACCTGCTGGAGGCAGCCTGGTAGCCTACCTGATGTACCAGAGGGTTGCCACGACCTACGGACTGCGTTTGGAGACCTTCAGGATTTTCTCGGTGGACAGCCCTGCCAAGGTGATTTGCATGTTTGTTTTCTTACACTCTCCGGCTGCTGCCAGACATAGGCGTGTGACCAGTCGTTGTGTCTGTCTTTTTGTCTTGCATCCGTAGGATCAGACGGCGCTTCGTTTGGACGCCTGTGCGCAGAGTTATGGCCAAAACAGTGGTTTTGGGCCGGTTCAGGACCGACAGGTGCTGCCGCGTGCGCCACCCGCTGTGAGCCGAGGCGGCTATTTCTGCTGTGGACCTGTCATTTGTCAACTCTCTCTGCACATTCACTGCAATGCAGCTTCTGAGACTTGTCTTGTCTCTCCTAGCCTGACCCTTGCTGTTCTCGCACCCGCTTGCATGCTAGTGCGTTAAGCTGACCGGTCTATGTCGCCACGTCAGCAACAGCGTTGCTAGGAAGCTGTGGTGAATCTTTTCAGGTCATTCCTCTTAGTCTTTTTCTTCCTCGTTTTCTCTTGACAACGTTGTGCATAACACTATTTTTCCTTAACCCCAATTTTTTCCTAGAATATAATGATCTTATTTGTAAACATAACGTGTTCAGTTCTTGGATTTGAAAGAGGTCCGAAATTCATTAAGTCATATGAGACCTTTTAAACACGTTTTCTTGCGTAAAATTCTCATAAAATAATGGAGGGGAATAATTTTTTAATATTTGTTTAAAAATATCAATAATATGAGAATAAGTTTAATTTTTATGAAAATTTTACCATTTTTTGGGGACCTCACTTACTCTCTGGTTGTATCTAGGCACTGTCTAGCATCCAAGCCTCAGTCGTTTAATACCCGGGGGCGAAAAGAGCTTCATGAGTTCATCCCTCTCATTCACTCCACAAAACCTGTCCTCCCGCCCATCGTTCGCCCTTGCGCCTGTCACTGGCTCTGACAAGCCGCCTATCTCCTTTGTTTCGTTCAGTCAACCTGGCGTTAGGGCTGCCCGTGACGTCTAACAGCTTTCACGAGGTCGTATTCATCGTGGCAGTGAACTGCTTGATGCAAAATTAAGAAGACAGAATGCACCTACTGTAATCCTTCGACGTTCGGAACGTGCCCACATGCCCAAGTGCTTCAGGAGGCCAGGAGGGGGGCAGGGGGGCAAGCGCAGAGTCTGTGTCAGGTGGCCACCTACTTTGTCACAAGTAGCCATAACGCCGGCTGGGGTCGAGCCTACTCACAAAGGAATAAAAAGTAATCATTGAGCAACACTTCTTTATAAAATTGTGAACGAGGAAGGCTGCCAAATGATCTCCACTCAACATAATTTGTTTCCTTGAAGCCTCCCCCAAGCCCATCAAGCACATCAACCAGGTTTCTGACTGTCCTCCAATGAATAAGAATCCCTTTTGATGAGACCAAAACTATTTTTTCATCCTAAAAAATGGCGTACATGGACTTCTTACGGCAATAAATGAATGTGGAAACAATTATGGGTGTCCATATGACATCCATTCATTCCGTGAAATCTTGTGATTTATGAGCTTTGAAAGACATGAGTGCCGGAAAACATACCCAAAACTTCTTCTTCCATATTCCTATGTCCTTAGAATTAAACCATCACTCCGTTTACAGGATTGAGAAAGGTTCACCAATCTCCTTCGCTACACATTGAGGGGAGCTCAAGAAAATCATTTGATGGAGTCCTCGGATCCCACAATTGAACATCTGCCCCATACAGATACATTTATCCATCATAATCACACTTGATACAAGATAAGTACTTGAAGTTAATCTTTTGAAGGTCTAAGGAGTGTTGTTCTAGAGGTACAAAGTCGGTGAGAAGAAAACATCATTCACATTTGACACTTTGTCCATGTTCAAAGTTAATACATTCAACCACAATCTATTGAAATGAGTATCATCCACAAACAACGGTCATTCATAGTTGTGATGGTCGTTAAATCACCATTTATTTAATCCCATCAACAAAAAAATTGTGGAAAATCAGTTCTTCCCATATCAAAATGATCTTTCTAAAACACAATGTTAATGGGAAGCGTTAAAAAAAAACTAAAAGATCATAATGTTGTCAATAACCACAAAACAATGTGTGATTCATTGCAAAAACATGTACATTGAAGAAAGTAAATGGTCAAGTGAGGTAAGAAAACAAGATATGCATAGATACATGTACACCAAGACTGAATACCATTTATTTAGAAAAATAAAAATATACAAGAAATAAATCAAATTAAATGAAATAAATACGTCACATGATTGGTGCTTACTCAAGTCTTCCTCTTCCAGAAAGAAAAAAATGTTTGAAGAGCAAGGCATCTAATCACATAAAACATTTGGCAAAGAGATAAAATGTGATGCATATTCTAGTAATATTAATAACTGAATTGGATGAAAAACTATGTATAGGCGTGTGAAAATGTATTAATTTACGTTAAATTGAAACATTCTCCGAATGAACTTTGGGCATTAATATTCATAGCGAATAAATATAACAAAATATTAACCATGTACTTTTCTAGCTATTGAAGACCATGTCTATGGGTTTTCATAAAGAATATATAATTTAAAATCTTGTTAAAATTGTTTTACAGGATTTGATGTCATATGACACAGAAGAATGATAATCCAAAGTTTAAATCCGAAAGAAGGCTCAAATCTTACAAAAGAGGCATGGAACACAAATATCTACTACTTTCACACGTTTTATATCAATGGCAATCAGTCATGCCCTAGTCACCAATCAATATTCTAATCATACTCAAGGTGTAGTTTTTTTTAACTTATGGTACAATAAAATGTGATCCAAACTGAACTAAGATAATCTCTAAACATACAAAACATGTTACATTACAACATGATACATGAGGTAAAATGGAATCTCACACCTTAATTATTGCACTTCACATGGCATAATACCCATAAAGAAGTCAAAAAACAAACAAAACAAAAACATTATACACTGAAATTTCGCTTAGGTATTTCTGTTATGAAATGATATGGTTGAGGAGAAATTAAGGAGGTGATGGTTTCATGTTCAGAATATCAATTTAACAGATGGTGTAATGGTCTCCAGGTGATATGATGGAAACATTTATGAAATATTCAATTGATGAAAGGACACAAGATTCGTAAAAGGAGAATCACCTAATATAATTGAGTAAATGCACCAGTCCAAATCTGACATCATCCCTTTTGCATATAATTGATGTCGTAGCATGATATTACCATGCCCTATTTTACCATATGTTTTTTACTCATTTCAAATGACGATAGGGCACATGATAAGTTATTCACATGGCTAGTTGGAAGAGATGTGTAGGAGATGCAACCATGCAAGATGGTTCAAAGCATGATGATTATGATGTAATGAAAAGATTTAAGGAATGAAAATTATCATGATGAAACAAAAATCAAGGGAAAAAAACGTTTTTGAGTGTTTTCTCTTCATATCACATCATCAAAACTTGCACATGTATGAAACTTCACCGGGAGAAAATCAATGTTAACTTAAAACCAACATTGAAATTTTTTCTTGGAAAGTCAAGTAAAGATTATGATTCATCTTTTCAGGAAGAAACAGGATGAAACATCATCTCGCAATTCACCAATTAAGTTAGACAGTTTGGACAAATGTCAGATAAAGGATGAATCAAAATTCAATGATGAGATCAGAAAACAAAATAAAGGGGCCAAACACTGATTTTCCTTAACTCTTTTCGCCACTGTGGAGATGGCTACAATGGCATTGCAGGGGAGAAATGATGGACAAATCATAGAATTGATATTGCAACTACACTTATGGCCATAAACATGCTAGAGATCTCCAAAATCCGAAATGTGGGGAAATTTATTGATGCCTAAACGTTTTCAAAGTCTTCTCAATACAAGAACAAGTTTTACTAGTCAAACATTGAAGCAAAACCGATTGTTGCTTGCCAGTTCTAACCCACTTCTAACCTCTCATTGTGAACATGTCACTTTTATTATGAGCAAAATGTGGCAAAACTGTTTTTTTGACATCTCTTTTTTGAGCATTGAAACATTATGTCCGTGAGAAAACTTGAGGGTTACCTCCATTGTCCATAAGATAATGGATCGCGCGCAATCAATACTTTTGCAATTTACAAAAATGCTCTGGATTTAACTAGATCAAACATATTACGTCGACCACTTCACAGTCATAAAGAAATAAATAATATGATGGAGAAAGGTAACAAGTATCCAACACAATGATGGGTCTTACCACTACACACCAAAGGATGTAAATTTGGTGATACGGACATGCATTTCTCACGTTGTGTTGTTCAGTACCATAAAAAGAAAGATTATAGAGAACAAAAGAAGAAGCATGTGGCTTCCACATAATAATTTGTCTTACTGTCAAACTTCATAGAAAATAATGTGTGTGCAATCAGCATAAAAAAAGTATGTACCACAATTATGGGGCACCTCGGACAAAAACTGTGGAGTCAAAGACAATTTGAAGGAATCACGTTGACGTGGCAAGGATTGAAACCTTAGTATGTCCTTACTTTGTCAAGAGGGATAGGATTTAATGAGAGAGCAAGTCAAACTTATGTTGACGGGGAATGAGAGATGAAGGCGAAGTGGAAGTGGACATTGTGTATATGGACTCAACGATGCCTCATGCATCAACAGTGACAATAGAGGAAGAGGAAGAGGGTGTGGACAATGATGTTCTTATGTGTAGGCACCAAAGGATTTGGCGGGCCTACTTTGGGGAACATTTGGAGGTGGGAAGACAACCAAAAAAGGAGATTTGGTGAAGTGGTAGAGGGAGAGAATTGATTTGACTCTCATGAGAGAGAACTTTGAAAAGGAGGGTGAGGATACATTTGAGGTGAGGAAGGGTCCAAAGAAGGAGATGATGGCAAGGGTATGAGTACTGTTGAGAGAAGGCGAGGGAGGAGTGATAGTGAAGTTTAAGAACAAAGAAGAAAGAGGAAGGAACATGGGTGAGGTGCACTTTGTGATGAGGTGAAGGGTTTGGGAGAGAGGGAAGAAGATATTGGTGTTGTAGTTGGCAATGAAGGAGGAACCTTATGAGGTGTTGAACGAATTATATGATAATGAAGATGAAAAACGGCAATGAATAAGGATAAATGCCGAAGATTCCTTGTAATAAACAGGATGGAAGTTGAGAAGGTAAAAGGTGAAGATAGGGGAGAGGGGTAATGTGAGAATATAAGGTTTGGAGGAAAGGTAAAGGGAGTTGATTGAGGTAGTGCGAGACACCAAGGGCAAGGTAGTTGAGGCAAGGGATGGGGTTTTGGAGGAGGATTTTGAGGCTGATGGGTCATATAGGGGTTTCAAAATGAGGGAGAGAAGAAAGTGAGTGAGTTAAGGAGGAAATTGCTAGAATTGAGAGAAGAAAAGAGAGATAAAGAAAGAAAGAGAGAGGGAGAAAGAAAGGGACAGAAAGAGATAGAGAGAGAGAGAGAGAGAGAGAGAGAGAGATAGATATAGGGAGAGAGAGTGAGAGATAGAGAGAACACAAAGGTGATGATGATAAAGGGGTGGACATTTTTAAACATAGTAGAACAAAGAAAATGGAAAAGACAAGAAAATGTGTGTAGTATAGTGAGAGTAGCAACATGAGAATCAACTTTTAAGAGACATGGGGGGAACACAAGAAGATAAGAATGAAAAAGATACCTCATATTCCACAAGGAACCACAACTCTCCTTAACACAAACAAGACAACCAAGCGTGAGTCAAGCAAGATTGGTAACTTCAAAGGACTGAGCAATGGGTGAATCTGGATACAAATGAATCACCAACACATGGAAGTAGAGGCAAAGGGAGATGTAGACCACAAATAGAATACCTGAATCAGAAGAAGGGATGAGTGAAAAAATGTGCCAAAGTGGTAAGTAGGGGGAAGTTGGAAAAAAGAGTCTAGATGATGAAAAAAGGGAGGCCTAAGGACAATTAAAAGAATACGAGATGAAGGGAAGGACAAGAAGATAAAGAGCAAACAAATAGACATTTCCATGCACATGAGGAGGGGGGGCTGATTGGGGAGAGATGGACAACAAAAGAGAGAGAGAGACTTAGAAAGAAAGAGATTGAAATAGAGATATACATATATACATATACATATACATATATATACATATATACATATATATATATAGAGATAGAGAGAGAGAGAGAGAGAGAGAGAGAGAGAGAGAGAGAGAGAGAGAGAGAGAGAGAGAGAGAGAGAGAGAGAGAGAGAGAGAGAGAGAGAGAGAGAGAGAGAGAGAGAGAGAGAGAGAGAGAGAGAGAGAGAGAGAGAGAGAGAGAGAGAGAGAGAGAGAGAGAGAGAGAGAGAGAGAGAGAGAGAGAGAGAGAGAGAGAGAGAGAGAGAGAGAGAGAGAGAGAGAGAGAGAGAGAGAGAGAGAGAGAGAGAGAGAGAGAGAGAGAGAGAGAGAGAGAGAGAGAGAGAGAGAGAGAGAGAGAGAGAGAGAGAGAGAGAGAGAGAGAGAGAGAGAGAGAGAGAGAGAGAGAGAGAGAGAGAGAGAGAGAGAGAGAGAGAGAGAGAGAGAGAGAGAGAGAGAGAGAGAGAGAGAGAGAGAGAGAGAGAGAGAGAGAGAGAGAGAGAGAGAGAGAGAGAGAGAGAGAGAGAGAGAGAGAGAGAGAGAGAGAGAGAGAGAGAGAGAGAGAGAGAGAGAGAGAGAGAGAGAGAG
>SZWC01005873.1:97368-112368 GCA_023375785.1 Penium margaritaceum
TCTCCCTCTCTCTCTCTCTCTCTCTCTCTCTCTCTCTTTTCTCCTTTCTTTCTCTCCCCTCCTCTTCTCTTTCCTTGCTCTCTCCTTTCTCCCCTCTTCTCCCCCTTCTTGACCCTCTTTCTCCCTACCTCCCCCCTTCTCTCCTCTTCTGCTTCCCTTCAACCCTATCTTGGTCCCCATCCCTCTCTTCTCTTCTACACTCCCATTTCCTTCTTTTTTTTCACCTGCACGTCTTTCCTTTTGTCCCTTGCTTCTTCTTCCACCCTTCTGCCATGCTCCCTTCTTTTCTATCCCTTTGCTCCCCCTTCTTTGGTTCATCTCCTCCTCAGTGTCCTCTCTCTCTCATCTCTTTGCCTTGGTTCCTCGGTTCTCCTCCCCTGCCCATGCTCTTCCTCTTGGTCTCCGTCCCCTTAGGTGTGCGGGCTCTTGGATTCCTCTGTGTTCTCGATCCACGGGTCTTCGGATACGCACAACCTTGTTTTCTAGACTCCGTCTCCATCTTCTAGTGAGCTCGTTTCATTTTTTCCCTTTGTGCCTTTTGCTTTGATATTTCACCTCTTCTCCCCTTCCCTCCTTGGGGCTTGACTCCCCCATCCATGCACCTCATGTGTGTAACCCTTGGGTGGCCCGTGCCTGCCATCTTCTCCTCGTTTCCTTACCACCTCCTGCGCCCCCCTCTCTGATCGGTGCTGCTCGTTTTGTGTGTAATGCATGCGTGGTTCGCGTCTCTTGCGCTTTTGTTGTCTCTTTGTTTGTGTGCTTGTCTTTGGCCTTGTCCTCTTCCCCTTTTGTTGCATTGTCTGCTCCTGTTCTTGCGCTTTCCCGCCTCCCACCTTGCCTCTCGCCTCCCTTGCCCCCCGATTCCCTTCTCTTCTCCTCTTTGCTCGGTCCCTTTGCTCTAACTCCCCCCCCTCTCTCGCTTTGCTCCCTCTTTTTTTTCTTTCACTTCTTTCCTTCTACCTTCCTCCCCCCTTCTCTCCTCTTCAGCTTCCCTTCCACCCTCTCTTAGCCCCCATCCCTTTCTTCTCTCTTGCTCTCCCATCCCCTCCTTCCTCGTCAGCTGCTCATTCATTCTTCCCCTCCCTCCCAGACTCTCTGTTGCCTCCCCCCTCTCTGTGCTCCCCTCCCCCTCTTGGTCTTCTTTGCGTACTCTCTCCCCCTCCCTCCCCTTTGTGATCCCTTGCATCTTCCTACGTTCTTCACACCTGCCACTGTGGTCTGCCCTCTCCCTCCCTCTCTGCTCTCCTTTCTCTCCCCCTCCCTCCCTTCCTTCCTCTCCCTCTCTGTCCCTCTCTCCCTCCCTAACTTCTTTCTCCCCCCTCCCGCTCTGCTCTCTTTGCTTTTTTTCCTTGTCCTCTTCACTACGCTTTGCGCTCTCTTGCTCCCTTTCCCCTATGCCGTCGTCTACGGCACCTGTCCAATCGTCTCCCTCGTGTCCCCTTCTCTCTTCACTATGCTGGTTTTGCCCGCACCCTTGCGTACGAGCAAGGGTGTGAGCAGAACCAGCTTGCTCACCGCTCTCCTCCCTAGCTTGCTCCCCGCTCTCCTCCCCCACTTGCGTGTGTGATGGGTTCGTTGGTCTGTCTGTCCCTCCTCTTGTTCCCTAGTGCCCCCTCGTCCTCAATCTCCCCACCCCTTGCCCCTATAATGAACTTTTTAAAGTACACACCAGACACCATGGTTCATCCTTCCCCTCCCCTGCATCCCTATTTCCTTTGTAGGCTTTTACACCTTGCATCCCTTGCCCCTCAGTCCGCGGCTAGTAGCGTCATGGCCAATCTTGGCCTCTCTAGCGCGCTCGTTGCGGCAGCTCCAGCTCGTGCGGGCCGCAATGAGGCATCTCTTAGAGATGTCTCCTCTCGCGCTTTGAGTCCTCTTGCCTGTATTAATCACAACCTCGTTGACAACTCCCTTGTCCTCTTCCTTTGTTTTGTTGTGTAGGCCGCTATCATTGTGGTTCTCGAGTCACTCTGTGCTCCCCTTTCCCCACCTTGCACCAGTGCTCCTAAGTTCCCCTCCTCTACGGCCATCCTTGACGCACGTGCGTTCTGTCGCATTGGTAAACCCCTTCCTGTTTCCCCCCGTCCACCCTGTCGCCATTGCTGATCTTGACGGTCTCGGCTCTAACATCCCTAGTGACCCTGTGTGCTCTATCATGGCCTCCAAAGGAGTTGTCGTTCCAGGCAGTCCTGTTACCCTTGGCGGTGCCCTTGCTACTGTCCACACTATCAACCCTAGTGGCGTTGTCGTGGCCACCAATATCGTCGCCGTTGGTAGTGTTGTCACCCCGAGTAATGTCTTTGCCCATTGCAGAGCTCTCGCCTCCAGTGCTACGGTCGCCCCTAGCAATACTGTTTCTCCGGCTATTGATGTTGCCTCTGGCCATGCCAGTACCCCTACTAGTCCCATAGCTACGTGCGGTGCTCTTCGTGCTGGTGTTGCCATCGTGCCTTGTGGCGCTTTGCTTGCCCGTGGCGTTGCCCTGATTTGCGGTGTTCCCCCAGTGTTTGGCGATGTTTCTATTGTCGCCCCTCCCCTTGGTGACCCGATCACTGCACTTGCCCACACCAAGACTCGCCTTGATGCCATGACTCTTGCAGTCGCTTTGGTTGCTCGCCTCGGTCTCCACTCCTCTTCTACAACTGCGCTTCCCTTGACTACTGCTCTCAAACACGTCTTGAGCACCCTGTTCACGAGTTGGTCCCCACGCTTCTTGCCTTGGGCCCACATGCACTGCTTGTGGGAGCACTATGACCCGTCTCCCTCCCTTGCCCTCGCTCATCTTGATCATTGTGCCCTTGCTTTCCACCTCCTCTACTCTGTTGCCCCTTCTATCTCCCTTTCCCTCTTGATCGGTTCATACCCACTGCCACTTTCCTTGCTCGTACTCACGAGGCATGGACTACTCTTCCTGCGGTTTACTCTTCTCTCTCTCTTTGTTGTGCTTCCTCTCTCCTCGCTGATTTTTGGGCTCTCCATGGGCCCCGTGACAAGTCCTTGGGTGCATACCCATAAGGCGCACGGAGCTCCTCTAGAGCGAGATTCTCATTACGGTTGTCTCGTTTAGAGATCCAACATTTTCACTTCTGTCATTGCCGGTCTTGGACCGGACTTCCCCGACGCTCTTACTTCCTTTCCCCTGATCCTTTCCCTTCAGGCTCCATTTCTGACACACCACGCCGTTTGTGCGGTTTTGCTAGAGGGGCTCCGATCATTTCATGCAGTCTCCCAGCCTACTATACCTCTTTCTGAGCGTGTCTCAAAGGACGTCCCGCTCGACCTCCATCCCCCTCCGGCGGCTCATACCCTTGCTGTTTGTGCTCCGCATGGCGGAGGTAGTGGTGGTGGCGGTGGTAATGCTTGCCTACTCAAGTGCTCAAACCACGAGGTTGAGCGTCATCATCACAATGTATGCCCGCTACCCCCGGCCCTTGATCTTTGTGAGCATATTGCACGTCAGTGCATTCTCCTCTATGGTTGACCTTATGTTGCCCCTAACGACCCTCCACCTATTGCAATCCATAGCGCTTCTCCACTTGCTGCCCCAGTCCGTCCACCACCGACATGTGCGGCACCCCCTCTCGTTACGGAGGATGCGATCATTGCTTTCATCTTTTGCGTTTTGGCCAAGGGTGTACTTGGCAAGTCACTGCCTACTTGTACATCTCCTTTGTTTAATCTCCTCGCTACCCCTATGTCTTGTCCAACTCCCCTTAGCGTCCCCTTATCGGGCCCCTATCTGTCGCCCCCCTCCCCATGCATGATTGCGTCATGCCTCCTTTTAGGCACTGAGCGTGTAGTGGCTCCATCTTAAGTGGTCGACTGTGTTGCAATAGACAACATGTGTCTTGTTTGCCAGCTCTTCACAAAGTTCATTCCTATCTCTACTATCACTTTGGTGTACACACGTGATGGAGCCCCCCTCCTCGTGCTTAGTGTGGGCTCTCTCTACCTCACCTCTTCGGTTTGCTCCCTCACCTTGTCTTTTGTTTGCTACGTCTGGCTCTTGACTTTTCCCTTTTGTCTGCTCGACTCTCGACGTATGTGGTTTTTCCACCACTTACGCCCTCGGTCTCGTTGTTGTCACTGATCGCGTCAGTGGCCGCATTGTCCTCCGAGGACATCGGCCCCTTAGGGAGGGCGTGTACCAAGTTCTCGACCCGCACTTTGTCTGTACGCCCGCTACGGATACTGTTGCGCACGTCACACTCTCTCGTTTGGCTCACTCGCACCTTCTTCATCGTTGCCTTTGCCATCATCCCTCCCCTGCTATGGCCTCTCCCCTCCGTAGCCTCCTCGCAGATGGCCTATCCGACCCCTCGTTCCTGGCCACTTGTGCTATTGATTACACCATTTGTGCCGTTAGCAAGATGCATTGCCTTCCTTTTCCCTCCTCCCCCTCACACGCATGTGCTCCTCTTGAGCTTGTGCATGTTGACATCCTTGGCCCTCTCTTGGATGAATCGCTTGCTAAGCATGCCATGTATGTCCTCAGCCTCATCGACGACTATTCTTGTTACCAATGGGTCTTTTTACTTCGAGCAAAGAGCGATGTTGCTCAAACCATCCAGTCATGGTACACGTTAGTGTAGAGACAGAGTAGTCACAAATTACTACGCTTTTGGTCTGAGCGCGGTGGAAAGTTCTTCAAGGCCACAACATTGTTCTTTCATCTTGAGGGTGTGGTTCATGTGCTCTCTGCTCTCTATTCTTTGTAGTGGAATGGGGTTGCTGAGCGTTAGAACCAAACACTTGTCAAGGGATTCTGTACAATGATGGCTGAGGCTGACTTCCTTGATCGAGGCCACGCCTTTTGGTCTGAGGCAGCCCGTTATTGCACATGGGTTTGGAACCAGATCCCACATGGCCCACTTGTCTCCGGCACCACTCCATTCCCGCTGTTCTTTGGTCATTGTGCCAACCTTAGTTTGGTTGTTGTTTGGGGCACCATGGCCACCATCTACCGCGCTCCTCTGTCTGGGTGTGGCAAGCTCGATCCGCCTGGACTTCTTTGCGTCACCCTTGGGGTTGAGCCTCATTCGTGTGCACACCGTTTTTGGGACCCGGTTGCCCATCAACTCATCGAGTCATGTCATGCTCGCTTTTTGAGCAACCGACCTATGGTGCCTTCCGTGCGGATTGCTGTCTTCCTCCCTCGATCTCTGCCACGGCTTACACCTCTGACGACCTAGTGGTTGCATGTGCCCCTTCTCCTATTTCACCTTCCTCAGTGACCCCCCTCGTGCCTCCTTTGCCTTCCGCCAACCCCGTTCCTGTTCCTTCTCTCAAGTTCGCTTCGGCCTTCCCGCCGCCAACCCCTCACCTCCCTCCCCGCACCCCCCCATCCTTCCTCCCACCTTCGTCTGTCCTCCCGCCCTGTCCTCCGACTCCTCTCCCCTTGGCGTCCATCCCCACACTACGAGGGGGTCTTCACTCGCATCTGTCTCCTCTCCTCTCCACCTTAGTCCTTTGTCCTCTACTTCCCCTCCCGTCTCACCTCCCCCCTCTCTGCCCGCTCTCTCCCCCCCACCTCCATCTCCTCCGCCGCCTCCCTTACCCCCCTTGACCACCATGGCGGTCCGCCGTCTATCTCTTCCCTGCCTCCCCTCCTACTGTCTCCTGTGCTATCTCTCGTCTCTCCTCCCGGCCTCCCCCCCTCCCCTCTTGCAGTCCACCCGCCTTAACCGCAACCCAGAATGCAGGCTCCCCCCATGTGACTTCTCCCAATCGCTGTGTGGGCCCTATTCTCCTCTCTATCGAGGATGTCCGTGAGTTCACCCGTGCACGCGTGTCCTCCCTTGTCGCTCTTGTGGGGGTCCCATCCTTGTCGCGGAGACACCGTCTCCGTCGTCCTCACCCCTTGCCGCCTCCTCTGCCCACCTCTCCCCCCTCACCCCTCTTTCCGACGTCCTCACTTGCGAGACCCTTTTGCCCCTTTCTCCTCCCTCTTGGTCCCCTTTGCCGCTCCCTTCCCCCCCTTGCTTATCTCCTCCTTTGCTAGTCTCCCCCCACCCGTTCGTCCCCAGTGCAGTTTCTCTTTTTGGTGATCCCCCTCACCCCCACTCGTGGATGCGCACACATGCTACTTGGGCTCGTCCCTCCATCCCTCCTCCCCCTCCTCACTCCCCTCGTGTTCCTCTTTCTGCTCCGCCCGTCCGTGCCTCTCCATTGCCTTCTTCTATCTTGGACACCCCTCCTCCCTCCTCTCCTATTTCTTCTCGCACCCGCTCTTACACCGCTTGCGCTCTTACCTTTACCTCTATCCCCCTCCCCGTCATCCTCTTACCTTCCTCCTCGTCCCATGTCTATCCCTCATCACCTATACTTATGCATCTCTCCCCTTCCCCTCCCGTGTCTCCACTACGCATCTTCCCCCTTCCCCATCCATTTCCTCCTCGTCCTCTTCACCTCCCCTCGCTTGCCTACTTCCTATCGTCGTCGTGTTGTCACCCATTTCTCCCTCGCTCGCTTCCCTTGCTCCTCTTGCCACCCCCTTGTCTGTCGACCCTCCATCTTTTCACCATTCCCTCCCCCTCTCTCCGGCAGTCTCTCATCTTCTCCTTCCCTCATCACCTCTTC
Organism: Penium margaritaceum; assembly: GCA_023375785.1. Taxonomy (NCBI): domain Eukaryota; kingdom Viridiplantae; phylum Streptophyta; class Zygnematophyceae; order Desmidiales; family Peniaceae; genus Penium; species Penium margaritaceum. Next base: position 103,948 of record SZWC01005873.1, read on the forward strand.
CCTCCTCCGCTATTGTGCTTCCTCCCTCTTGTCCTCTGTTTTCTTACACCTTCCATCCGTGTCATGCCCACGGTCACCACTTCTTTCATCTCAAGTTTTCTATGCGCTCGATGCTTGCACTGACCATCGCTTTGATGGCACAAGGACATTTGCTACGCGTGTGCTCGTGATCACATTTGTCTCGCTTGCTTCCTCCTCTCTCTCTTCCCTTGATGATTTCAATCCCCCCACAAACGTCAACGCCCTTGCTCCTCTAGACGCTACTACCTGGTACACAACCTGTGTTGTAGAGCTTGCTTCCTTGGTTGAGCATGGTGTGCTCGAGCTCGCTGACCTTCCTCTAGATCGCACAACTATCAAGGCCAAGTGGGTTTACGTAAGAAGTTCACAGTCTTGGGTGCCCTCGACTGGTACAAGGCTCGCCTCAACGCCAAAGGCTATTCCCAGGTTCCTGACGTCGACTTCACCAACACCTACACCCTTGTTGGTTGCATTACAATGAGTCGCGTTATCATCCGTCTCGCGGCCCACTATTGGTGGGAGCGTCACCAAATGAATGTGATCAACGCGTTTCTTCACGTGCGTCTTGAGGAGGAGCTTTACATTTTCCAATCTCCTGTCTTCTTCGATGGTATCGGACAAGTTTGCCGCCCCTGTTGAGCGCTGTACAATCTCTGCGAGTCTCCTCAAAGTGGAAACAAGGAGCTCTTGTCCATCCTTGTTCGTGGCCGTTTTCGCCCTAGTCAGTCCAATTCCTCCCTCTTCGTCGATGGCAAGACTCTAGTACGCGTCTTAATTTTGGTGTATGTCAATGACCTCTTCATGGCCACTCCGTCCTCCTCCGCAATCTTCGAGGCAAAGGGTCTCCTCTCCTTGGCGTATTGCATGAAGGACCTTTGTCTTCCGACCATTTTCTAAGGGATGTAGATCGAGCGCCTTCCTAGCTGTCTCTTGGTCCATTAGGAGCGCTGTTTCTAGACTCTTGCAGATTGCTTCTCGTCTATTGTCGACCTCTCCCGCCCTCTCCCTGCTTCCTGCTTGCCCATGCCACCGGGTATCCAGCTCGCCCTTCGTGTGGCCCACGACATAGATTTAGGTGCGCTGGTATCCACCGTCATGTTTCAATCCATCATTAGTGCGCTCACATACCTCGTTGGCACTACTTGCCCAAACATCGCCTGCGCGGTGAACGTCTTGGCCTAGTATGCCCGTGAGCCACGCATTGTTCACCTTCAAGCAGCCGTGTACATCCTTTGCTACGTCCTTGTCGCTGCACGTGCCGACCTTGTCTTCCAGGCTGAGTCTGGCGTGCATCTACTAGCGCGCTACGTTAATAGTGATTATGCCCACGATTTGGACGCTGAAGCCATAGCGGCTTTGTCTTCCTTCTTAGCCCTGCTGCCATCTCCTCGCGCAACGGGAAGCAGGGCTGTCTCACTTGAAGCACTGGGGAGGTCGAGTACGTGGCCTTTGGTGGTGCTCACGTCAAGGCGGTGTGGCTTCGTTGCCTTGTTAACGAGCTTTGTCTCTCCACCCGTGATGTGCCTCTTCACACTAATAGTGAGAGTGGGTTGGGCATTGTAAGGAACGCTGATGCACTTCATTGTCGCACCAAGCACATCAACATTGAGCACAAGGACGTGCGCGATGTTGTCGCGGTAGGTGATGTCTCCCTCCTGTTCATCTTGGTTGAGTTTCAACTTGCGGACTTCCTCACAAAGGCTCTCCATCAGCCTACTTTTGCTTCAAGTATCACCACCTTCGGTCTTGAAACCTTACCCCCGCTAGACTGAGACTTCCTTTTTTCTCATCTCCCCACTCCTGTTACCTACTTCGTTTGGTCCTCCACTCGATGATCACTTTTACACTGCATCTCTGGCCCCTCCCATGCTCTACGCTTCTCCTCCATGTGCACGTTTCTTGTAAGTTCTTTCACAATAGATATCCTCCGTTGCCAGCGCGGTGACTCCCATTCATCTCCACCCACTCTCCTTCCCGTCTCTTCCCTCTGCACCCCCTCCCCTTGTGTCTTGTTGGTGCCTTTGTTGTTGTGTGCCTCTGGGCAATGGGATGCAGGTTCCTAATTCTCTCTTTTGGCCCTCTTCTAGTCCTTGCTGGGTGCTTCGTGACTATTGCTTGTGGCCGTGTGGTGCTCCTTGCAGGGTGCATTGGCTGGGTGTTTTTTGTTGGGTGCTTCTGGATGAGTGCAAGTGGCAGGGTGATTCGGTCATGGGCTTGTGGTGGGGTGCCCTTAGAGGAGGCGATTCTAGATTGGTGCTTTTGGTGGAGTGCTTCTGGCAGGGTGCCTCTAGATGGGCGCCTTTGGACGAGTGTTGTGGGCGCGTCCTTCAGGTAAGGTCTTTTGGTCATGCCTTACAAGCAAGGTTCTCTTGACGAGATACCTCAACCGACGCCCTGCGTCGCCATCTCTGTAGTAGCCTTCTCTGTATCGCTCTTGTTTGTCCATCCCATCTATTTAGTGGCCCTGACGGTGACTTCTAGTGTTCCTCCTGGGCTTCCGGTGTGGTGTTTAAGCTTTTTACTTGTGACATCCACCCTCCCTTTCCCTATCGCGTTAAAGTAGTAAATGTCTGTTGCTGTTTGTATTAGAGAGCCTAGTTTAGGCCTACTCTTTACTTGTGACGGTAGGTTGTTCTTGTTCTGTTTTCTTACGAGACGTACGTCTCATTGTGACGCTGCCTGTAGGGTTGCACTTAGCAATTACACGCGCAACCTACGTGCAACTTGTGTGGTTTGCCACACCCTCTAGCGAACCAAGAGCTCAGGAGCGAGCGACCTAATAGGGGTCACGCTTGCTCCCTCCTCGCATTCATTCTTTCACAGAAAAATTCTATTCTCTCATCTCAATCTACTCTCACGGCTAACTCCCCTAACCTTAATCTCCCTTAGAGCTCTCGACAGCTCTCCCCCTCATAGCTCTCCAGAGCCTTGTCCCCCTCACAAGCCGAGAGCGACAGTTGGCCTCGCGGCTAACTTCCTCGGCACTCCCCCTCTTAGGAGTTGAGAGCAGCGCGACTCCACCAGCCACTCGTCCCCTCCCGTCTCCCTTGTCCCCCGTTCTGCCCTAGTTAACACAGACATTCTTACATTAATTCTTCACCTAAAGAATCCTCGAAAAAAGCTTCATTGTGTTTCATGAGAAAACCCGAATTGTATCCTCCAATTCGTAGATATGCTTTGGATGGCATTTTGTTTACGGTGGATTACTTGTCTATAAGCATCTTGTCATGATAACAATGTGTGTTTTTGGATCAAATTTAAATACCTTGTTCTTGATCGTTTTCTCCTTTAAGGAAGTTACATCACTTCTACACGAGCATGCACAAATTCCTCAAGTTGAATCGATGGGGAGTTCATTTTATCACCATGCTTTTTGGGCCCGTTGTAAAAAAACTCCTACATGAGGAAAATTAGATAAATGTCCTTAAAATGTTATCTTCATTTAATTCCACATGCATGTTAGGTTATGAGACACATTTGAAAGGCATTCACATTGATTTTGAGGGATAGATGTTGAGAAAAACATATTACCAATGGCCTTGCTTTGGTGAACTTGAGTTTGAGTTCCTTTTCACATGTATGAAAGGCTCTCATATTCATATGAATAGATTATGAGGGGATTGGCTAACACTTGTGCCTCTTCATTATATTGGGTGACCTTTCACTCTCATCGAGAGTAAAATGATTTTGAAACTTGTGAATGAAGAGTAGTTTGTCAAAATCGTCTTTTTTATTTTCTTGGAAAAACATTAAAGGTTTCAAAGACCACGTTGTTGCCATCAATTTTTGAATGTTCAAGTGCCCCATCAACTTCACAGAAAAGAAAAAAAGTCCGGACAAAATACTATCTTACATCAGCTAACATCCATCACTTAATCTTCTAAAGTTGTTTGCTTTTCTAGGTGGTTACAAAACCAACTTGTAACATCTCCTTTTTGGATACTTGGAGCGGTAGAGGAGAGTCAGAGTCCTAGTTGCGTGTGAGTTGATACATCCCAATTTTTTCTTCGTAAATTTCTTGAGCTCAAATAACATAAGTTGTTGTCTTATGACTTAAGTTTTACAATAACTTGCACTTCTTTGAGTGCATTGTAATGACTCTTTATACATCTTACAACAAGTATGACCCTTGAACTTGTATTGAATCTATTCAAGACAAATGCATTTTGCCCTACAAGAGCACTCTTTTGCATACATCCATGGAGCTGGTTCGAAGGTTATTCACTGAACCCTTTTTTGACATTTATTTCCACAAGTAAATCACATTATGTGAACGTCTTTGTGTCTCTTAGGGTTCTTTTTCTAATGCATTCATACCTTCAAATTTTGCACATCTTGAGAGAAAGGATTGTTCCTTACATGGATTCATGAAAAGTTTCTACAATGAGTACCTTGAAACATTTGGCCATGTTCCATAATGAATCAAAGAAATTCATCTTCCCAATGATTCATTTTTAACGTTAATTCAAATTGTAACCATTTTGAGGTTCTCAGAATGTGATACATGGTGAAGAAATTTCCTTTTGCTGTTTGACCTTTGGTGGTCAAATGGAACTTGTGAATGAACACTACTGTTGAGTGCATCTAACAGTCAGTTTGCATTATAGAACCTCCTCTTCCCACCAAAAAGGTAACATTCTTAGATAAGTCTTCTTGTTGTGCCAAAAAATGGAAAATTTTCTTCTCAAATCAAGATTTTCTTTATGCTTGATTGCATTTCATGACGTGGAATTGATGCATAGTTTGGAAAATGTAACATGTTTTGTGAATTGTGTATCATTGGTGATGAATGGATGATGCAAGATTACATAATGTTTGTGCGTTCACTTTTTATTCATGGATTTCATATTAGGTATTGGAAAGAACATTGATGAATAGAAGGATTGAATTCAAATCCTTACTTTGTCTAAGTAAAGTATTCATTGTATTTTGAGGAGATTTTCTTATCAAATTCAAATTTAAACATGTGGTGTAGTACTAATTCATGATGTAACGCTACTTTGGCAAGGCTTTAATAGACTTGATTATGATAGGAGGAGAGGTAATGCAGATATAATTTTAGAATGTATATGAGCATCAATGGAAGATGTTAAGGAGAATGAATAGGGCATCATAAGTTTGATACTAAGACTATTCGTGCCACCACTAAGTGAGTGTGAAGTAATGAAGTAAACTTTACTATATTTAAAAGAACTTTGATGAGTGGAATCAATGTTATGAAAGTTTTGAATACATGATTAGGTTTTTGAAATTCCTTATGTCTAAGACCATGTTCAAAGTTGACTTGTTTCCACAACATAGTACATTCTCATGTTGTTTTCTAGCCTAAATATTTGTATTAATTCGCTATTAATAAATTTCAATATTTTTGAATTTTCATAGAAATACAAGAATCAACTTTATGTGATAAGAATCACACAAATATTCAACATTATCTAATAAATTAATTTTTTATGTATGAAAATTTCATTTTAAATTATTGAAAATCATAAAAATACCATCACTCTCATTACATCCATATGATTGGTAGGCATTTTGGAATGAAATTTTCATTTCCAGAAAATAATGAAATATGATGGTAGATTTTCATCATGACTATGAATATAACTATAAAAGTTTTAGCTGGATACATGAGAAAAGTGGAACAACATAGAATGTTACAATTTTCTATGCACAGAGAGAAGTAGGTGAATAATGGAAAAGTGGAAGAAAGTGGGTTGTATATGTGAGATGACTTGAAACATGGTAGAGAATGTAAGGGATTTGACAAACCTGGCTATATTTTAGATTGTCCATCAATCAATCGCTAGGATTTCACTCAGTGGGATGATTGGAGGACGTACTTTTTTAATGTAAGAGCTTAGGTTGTTGTCATCCTTAGGCGTTTGGAAAGTAAAAAGGCCAATTCACTCATTAGGATTTGCGTTCATAGAAAATATGTGCAAAATTTGTTGGCAAATGCTAAAGAAAAATTCACTTTGACACCAAAACGGTAACATTATGAGGTACCCTACTTTCCTCACTCACACATGTTACTCACTCATAACTAGCAAATGGGTGCCCATTTGTCTTGCATTTAATAATGAATTAAAAATTTGCTTCGACTCCATTTGTGGGTGTTCATCTGTCATGGATGTTGATGCCCAAGCTCGGTATGCATTCTGGGGTACCGGTTCATGTCATTTTCACATGTTTGGTTTTGATTGTCGGGCAATTCTCTCTTTTCCTTTAAGTGACTCATTATGTTTCTTGTAGAAGTATTTCTTTTCAAAGAAAATTTGCCCAAACGAACCAATATTATGATTCTAATTATCTATTTTATGTTCTTCACAATAACGGAAATGAGGTAAGGGTGATCCACCTGAACATCAATGAGGCCTTAGGGGGGGTTATGGAAATCCAATATAACGACCTAAAAAGTTTGCCTTTTCTATGCGTAGTGAAGAAATGTAAAACATCAGAAAAACTATACAAGGACTAATGAAAGAAGTGACACCTAAGATCCATCTTTTCTTACTTACTGGAAAATGGCAACAAGTGTTGATGTCTCGGATACCCTGTCAGTATTCAAAACACCCCATTTTGGTTTGTGCCTTGTGAGAGTGATTACAAATGATGGGTTGGATGGTGAAGGCGAGAATGAACACAAGTTTATATAGTGACATAGAATCTTATGTCAGGGTATATAGGCCGTGGCTGGATGGGCATGAAAAAACTTTTTATTCACCCTCCACCGCACCTTGTGTTGAGTTTCACTTAATGTCATAAAAGTTAGGCATTTTACCGTGCAATATGGAGATTGTAGTGGGTTTGTTTATCGGAGAAGTTACCGTTGTCGGCAACAAACTAGATTTTCCTACCCACGTCTGACAAGGAAACCCGGCGAAAATTGGATGGTGACATCACGAGCAGGAGGAGGATGTATATGAACATTTTTCATGCCCATCCAGCCGCGTCCATAGTGATGGTCTTTTTGAAGGCAGGTTGATTGTTTACCCATTTTTAATGTCAAGGTTTGATCGACTCTGGTGGCTTAGAAACACGGGGCATCCAAATGATTTCCTGACACCAAAATATCGGCTGAGCTCACTCCGGCGCTGAATGCGCCTACGTCTCTATTGTCGATGCCAGTCCATTTACATTTCGGATGCCATCAAACAGGGCCCTTTCTCCCCCTCCGGCCCCCTCTCTCACCAAGGAGCTCGTCATCCTCTGCCCAGGCCACGAGCAGACAGGACGAAGAGCAGTCGACTTCTTTTCCTCATGCCTGCATCCAGAACCCCGTTGGTGTCAGGCTGCAGGTGGACACTCGGGCCGGCCATCCGATGCAGCAGCAGCTTCCCAGTGACTCCACGGCCACGACTGCTTCAACATGACGAGCACGGAGATGATGAGCGGCAGCTGCAGCGGCTCGCCTGAGAGTCGCAGGCGGACGGCGCCGCCGGTGGCTCCTCCAGCGAGCCGCTTGCCACCGCAAGCAGCGGTGCGGGCCTGCCAGGCTCACGCGCGCTCTGGCGACCTAGCACGGCGGCCGCTGCTGTCGTTGGTGCTGGTGGTGATGGCGGCGGCGGCGGCGGCTGCAGTCATTGACAACGTTGCCGTCTTCCGCGGGAGGTCGCCTGGGCCCATCCGCTGCACGCTGTGTGTGGACGCGATTTCTTCCGGCGGGATATTCAGCCAGAGCAGCAGCAGCAGCGGCATTATCAGCAGCAGCAGCAGCGACGACGGTGGCTGCAGCGGTAGCAGGGGGAGGAGATCATCGCACGGCTTGCGGGCGAGGCGGGTCCACGTGGCCGTGGCGCTTCTGCACAGTGCGGCGGGTGGTGAAGTGGACGACGGCCTTGGCCTCGTGCCCGGCGCTACCGTCTCCGGCGAGGTGGGGGGAGGAGGTGCAGTAGCAGCTGGTGGAGGTTACAGGGCATCGGGCCACCCATCGTCGTCGTCGGAGGGAGAGAAGGCTTCCGCGGCTGTCGATGGAGGCGCAGGTGTTGTGCGCAGGCGGGCAGACTCCAGGCCTGAAGGCTCCCGAAACGGTGAAATTGACTGGCAGGTTGCTGGGTATGGAGGAAGTTCCAGGCTTGAAGCGTATGGAGGTGGCGACGACCACGGCCACGACGGAGGCGGTATGGAGAGGAGTAGGGGGACTGGCGGCAGCGGCGTCGGGGGCAGCGGCAGCGAGTCGCTTGCGCGCGGCGCGTTGGCGGGAGGGGCGGGTCGGAGCCGCGGGGTGACAGTGCGGGTGCGCGATGCGGTGCGGGAGTTAGGATCAGGTGATGACGACGCGAAGGATGAAGGAAGAGACAAGAAGAAGGGTGACGAGGACAAGGAGAGGAAGGACGGGAAGGATGAAGAGGAAAAGAGGAAGGGGGGTGACAGTGAGAAAGAGAGCGAAAAGCACAA
>SZWC01005873.1:117368-139876 GCA_023375785.1 Penium margaritaceum
CATCCGGCATCGAACGGTGGACACACAGAGAAAGTGCGTAGAAGCTTCCTAACAACACGGCCGCTGACCGGGCGTCAGTGCCTAGTCAGACGGTGACGACAATCACAGGTCGTACACACAACGGCAAGGGTTTGGCTAGGAGACACAAGTCCAAGTGTCAGAATGCTTCAATATAGCATATGCAGAGAGAAATGACAACTGACAGGTCCAGGGCATAAATACCTGCCGCGGCGCACGGCGGGTGTCGCACGCGGCAGTCCAAGAGCTGTCCTAAAACCNGCCCAAAACCACTGTTTTGGCCGTAACTCTGCGCACACATGTCAGAATCCTACGCCGTCTGAACCTAGACGTGCAGAATCAAAAGACGCACGCAACGACTGGTCACATGCATGCATCCATCGACTGACAGAGAGTATACAATGCAAAAACATGCAAATGGGCCTCATGCCCAGTCCGCCGAAAGGCGCCTGCAAGACGTAGAAGACACAGCAAGGAGTCCCGGTGACATCTGGGGCTCTGGGACAGTGGTCGGTCAGCTCCAGACGGGTAGTCCACCGCTTGTCGTCACGCCGATGTCACCAGGGCCGCCTGCCTCAGGGATCTGCACGAGTATGTACACAGCCGAGTGGTCACAGTAAACTGTACAGGAACGGCACAAATCACAACACTCCCCCATGACCCGATGGTACGCATGTCCATACACGTGCAGCACTGGTACAACCACATAGTGAGTGACACAGACAGATGAGACGGCAACGTGCATCCCACACTCAACCACTGTCACGCACGGGGCGAAGCCCAACAGAACAAATGGCCACCTGGAACTTTCCGCGGGCAAGTGCCTTCGTCAAGAAATCAGCTCGCTGCAAGTCAGTGCCAACCCACATGATGGAGATCACGCGTCGCTCCACCAGATCCCGAGCGAAGTGATGCTCAACCGCAATGTGCTTTGTGCGAGCATGAAAAACACCAGAGTTCTCCGCAATGGCGAGAGCACTCTGGTTGTCGCAACGCATCACAATGGCGGGTACTGAGTGCCCAAGCTCAAGAAGCAAGCGCTGCAGCCAAACTGCCTCAGCAGCCCTTGCCCCCAAAGCCACATACTCTGCCTCCGACGAGCTACGTGCGATGGAGCCCTGCTTCCCGCTTCGCCAAGACAAAGCGGTACCACCGAGCAGAAACACGTAACCAGTGCGACTGCGCCCGTCAGGACTCCAAGCCCAGTCGCTGTCAGTGTAGCCGTCAAGGACCACCGAACACTGCCGACGAAAGCAGAGTCCGAGGTACGGCGTGGAGACCACGTACCGTACCACTCGCACAGCCACGTGAAGAGCTCTCGCACGTGGAGCCTGCGAGAAATGAGCGAGGAGGTTGACGACGAACGCGATGTCGGGACGCGTGGTAGTGGCCAGGTACATCAGAGATTTGATAAGACGGAGGTACAAGGTCACGTCCACTGTCTCCCCCAGCTGTGTAGGGTCGTCCACCTTCAGAGCATCCTGCCCATCAGGTGTGAGTGGTGTGGAAGCAGTGGGCACTGCACCAAGGAGATCCCTAAAGCGCTCCCCCACGACTCGTGCGTATCGGGCCTGATGCAGCAACAGTGTCCGACGTCTACGATCACGCACAATCTCCATACCAAGAAACACCGATGCAGGACCGAGGTCCTTCATCCTGTAGGCGGTCTGCAGGACAGCCTTGGCCTCCTTCACGACCTCCAGCGACGGAGACGCGATCAAAAGGTCATCAACATAGACCAGGATGGCGGTAAACCGCTCGGGTGTCGATATGATGAAGAGTGAGGGGTCGGCCTCGCTCTGTACGTATCCTGCGCGAGTCAAGGTGCCAGTGATCTCCCGGTTCCAACACCCTGGAGAGTGCTTGAGGCTGTACAAGGACTTGCGCAAGCGCCAGACCTTGTCACCTTCCTCAAAGCCTGGTGGCTGAGCCACGTAGATCTCCTCATCCAAAGAGCCATGGAGGAACGCGTTGTTCACATCCATCTGGTGTAGTTCCCAGTCATGTTGAGCTACTACACCGAACAGAGCTCGAGCTGAGGTCATGCGGCCGACAGGGGCAAAGGTGTCAGTGTAATCAACTCCCTCAATCTGAGAGAACCCCTTGACGACCAAACGAGCCTTGTAGCGTTCCAGTGAGCCATCCGGCTTCACTTTCTTGTGAAAGACCCATTTGACCTGAATTGCCTTCCTCCCAGGGGGAAGGTCAACCAGCTCGTAGACTCCGTGCTCTCGGATAGCGCGAAGCTCATCCTCGCAAGCAGCTCGCCAGGCATGAGCATCCTGCGATGAGAAAGCCTCCCTCAATGTGCCCGGATCCGGCGCCATAGAGGGGGGAACTCTGCGTGGCAAGTGCACACGCCTCAGTGTCTGGTCTGACGGCCACGAGATCAGCTGCTGCGTCACAGGCGACATGGAACTCGCGGGCGACCAGATCGTGCCCTATGGGGCACGCTGGGTGTACCTTTGAAAGCTCAGTGCGGACACTCAGGCCTAAGGCCTTCGTGCCGGGATCACCGCTCGCGATGCTGCGAGAGGAACGTCTGGGTCCGGAACCCGACGCTCGCTGAGCTCCGGAACCCAGTGGTCGAAGGCGACCACCGGGCTCACGAGAGTAACCGGAGGTCGAGGGGCGCACCTCAGGCGCAGGAACATGTACGACCACAGGGACAGGTGCAACCACAGCTGGTGAGGGCTGAGACGAGGTAGTTGGAGATGCCGTGCGCGGAGATGCGTGTGTGGGGAACACTGAGCTCGGGATGACAGCGGGCAAGGCTGGCCCGGACACTGAGACCGGAGTGTCAGCCGACGTAGAGATAGGAGTGGGCTGGGCTGGGTCAGACGCCGGAACAGGGGTGCCAGTGGACTTTGTGGGTGATGCAGGAGGGGGCGTGGGAGCAGCGGTATCTGTGGGGTGCGAAGCAGGCTGGACAGGCGGGATCTCTGGACCAACGGCAATGATAGCCGGATCATCAAGTGCTGGAGATGGAGAGGGGACTTGAGCGGACACATCAGCATGGCGAGGAATGGTCGCTGGCGAAGAGGTCTCCCCCATCCGCCGAGGACCCTCACAGGAAGGAACATGAGCTGCAGAGAGCGCTGTGATCGAAGTCAGGTCACGGTATGTGAGTGACTCAAAAAACAGCGCGTCACGAGACTCAATGACACGACGGCGAGTGGGGTCCGAAAAACGCCAGGCCTTCGACCGCGGGAAGATGCCGATGAAGGCACACAAGCGACCCTGAGGGGAGACCTTGGACTCCTGCTGGTCCTCGGTGTACCATACGGAGGCCAGGGATCCCCAGACGCGTGCGAGACGAAGATCGGCACGGTGGCCAAACCAGAGCTTGTACGGTGTAACATGATCCGGAAGCGGACCATGCGGGAGGCGGTTCCAGACCCAAGTCATGTAGGCGAAGCCCTCGAAAGCGAAGGACTCTGGGAGACCGCACTCAGACCGCATCACGCGGACCGCATCCTCCATGGTGCGGTTCTAGCGCTCAGATACACCGTTCTGCTGTGGGGTAGCAGGAGCGGAGACCTGGTGATAAATACCGTGCTCAGCAAAGAATGAGTCCATCTTGCCGAGGAACTCGCCGCCGCGATCCGAGCGAAAGGTATGTAGCGTGTGGCGAGACTGACGCTCAGTCATCACGAGCCAGAGCCGAATCGCAAGGGCGACGTCGCTCTTCTGACGCAGACTGTAGACCCACCGCATCCGGGTGAAGTCATCAGTCAGCGTCAGAACATACCGGCCCCTCTCGGACAGTGACTCGACTGGGAGAGGACCCAGCAGATCCGAGTGGACCAACTCGAGGGGCCTCAGTGCTCGGGAACACGAATCAGGGTAAGTGCACCAATGCATCTTACCCTGAGCGCAAAAAAGACAGTCGGTCTTTGGTGGCTTCTCGAAAGAAGCCCTGTCAAGACCAAGAGCGGGCTGTGTCCGGATGAGCTTCGACACAGTGTCGGAGCCCACGTGACACAGACGTCGGTGAAGCAACCGCTGGTGTTCCGGGGATAGAACACCAGTGACAAAAACGCGACCAGAGGAGGAGGGAGAGCAAGGGGAGGAGGGCCGAGCAATGCGGTACAGGTCATCTACGACTGAAGCACGCAGGACAATGCTACGGGTATCAAGAGCAGTCACAATCGCTGAATCAGCGGTATGCTCAACAGAGAGACCCATCAGAGTGCAGGCACGCACAGACAGCAGACTGAGCTCAAGATCAGGTACAAACAGCACGTGAGAGAGATAGAGGGGGCCAGACGGACCATCAAAGCATACAACCCCAACACCGTGAACCGGTAAGGACTGACCACAACCTGTACGAACGGAACGGACAGTCGTGACAGGACCAAGTACCACAAAGTCACTACGACGACACGTCATGTGGTGGGTGGCACCGGAATAGATGATCCAAGTGCCACCGGAGTCATGACTAGTGGACGTCACTGTACAACGAGCGATAGAACACTCGGCATCAGAGGGACGCTGAGCCGTCAGTGAGAAGGAACGACGTACATCACGAAGGTGAGACTCATGAATCCAGTCTGTGCAGTCAGGTCCATCATCATCACATGCGGACTGTGCTCCCCCACACGTGTCATCACGAGTCACGAGGACGGACGAACAAGCAGTCTGTGACCCACTCGACGATGACGACACACTCGCACCTCCTTGAAAGCGAAGCGCCAGAAGATGACGAAGCTCGGCGATGGTGCGGTCACGTGGGTCTGGATCACTGCTGCTCGCCGGTGAGGATGCAGGAACAGCTGCAGTCGTAGTCGTCGCACATCCAGAGTGTGCGGTCGACGTCCCGGACGCGGTGCACGCAGCATGGGCAGCCTGAAGTCCGCGAGTGATGCGCTCCCAGTCGAGCGGCTGCTGGCACTCGGTGTAGCGATGGGCAACTCCACAATTGTAGCAGTGCACGGAACGGCCACTGCTACCACTGGATGACAACTGTTGCTGACCCGATCCGCGCTTCCTATTCTTCTTCTTCCCTTGGGCAGCTGCTGCAACGCCCTGCGTCTGTGTGGGCGTAGACGGGGTCAAAGAGGAGGAGGAAGATGAGGTCGTGATGGAAGAAGGTGAGGGTGACTGTAGGAGAGAAGACGGTGGTGAGGCGAGGACTGCGGTAGCGAGGGAAGTCTCCTGATGTGCTACTGCTGCCTCGCGGGCCGACGTCACCTGGAGGAAAAGCTGATGGGCCCACGGGAGCAGCTGCAGGGTGGCTGAGAAAGGCTCAAGAGCAGCGTCGCTGTAACGTGTGAATATGTCGGTGTACTCCAGGCGAACTCCGAGCATGATCGTCCGAAGTGCCCACAGCTGTGTGCCCCCTGAGGTCCCCAGGCGCGTGTAGATATGCATGGCGCGTCGCCAGTAGTCCGCTGCAGGCTCCACTGGACCCTGACGGAGGGAGTGGAAGGCACGAATGTGTGACGCACGGGTGGCGTGCGTCTCTCCGGCCAGGAGGGACAACGCCAGATCCCAGCCTCCACGAGGATCAGCTCCGGTGCCTGTGCAAGCCTCGCCGAGGAAGGGACGGAAGTCAACAACAGTCTCGCGTGGCATGGCGTAGAGAAGTCCTCGCATTGCTCGGGCTGTTGTCAGTATCTGTGCTGGATCTGTAGACTGGTATGGGCTGTGGTAGTAAAGCCACACTCCCTCAGAAGTAGCCCACACCTGAAACAAGATCTCCCAGCAGTCAAATCCGTCCTCGCTGATGTACCGTGGAGGCGGTGCCTCAAAGTCCTTTGGCTGCCTCTCCGTGGGGAGAGCAGCCGCAGGCTGAGGAGGGCGAGTGACGGGAAAAACTCCTGGTAGAGGGTGGTCACTGGGGAAGTCAGGTGACGGTCGTATCGGGGACACGGGTGGAGGTCGGATACCCGTCTGCAGCTGCCGGAGGCGCTCCTGTAGAAGGCGAATCTCCCGCTCCTGGAAGTCATCCTCGAAGCCTGGCATGAATGGCTCGTCATCAAGGAGGTACGCAGGTGGTGGGGAAACCACGCCAGGAGGTGAAGCAGGCGGGACGCCTGTCACGGGCGCCTGAGCCAAGTGCTGGGTGGAGGCCGCAACGCCGGCAGCTCCCTCGGAGATCCGCGGAGGAGCCGTGGACTGAGTGCGCAGGAGCTCAGTCAGCGTGCGGATCGCGTCAGTCTGCTCTCGCTGCAGACGACGCATCTCCTCCTGCTGACTGCGCAGGTCCTCAATGGCCTGCGAGCGAGGGCTCAATACCCCTGAAGAAGAGGAGGAGGGATCACCTGGTCCCTTGTCCTTGTCGTCGGGCGACCTCATGTCGCCGCTCACTATGGGATGACAGGTCAACTTTGCCGGATTTCAAAACCGACTGCGTTTCTTGACGAGTTGAAACGCTGGCAACGTTTGACTTTTCGGTTGAAAATTTGGCTAAGTGTTATGCTGACGTCAGCAAGTGGTTGCTGACGTCAGCACGACCAGATGATGTCAGCAACCAACAATGCTGACGTCAGCTCATCCCCTCATTTTTTTTTCTCTTTTTCTTGTCACGATTTTGCCGCCGCGCGGTGGAGCGCGGCAGCTCCGCGGAAGCTGCGAAGCAGCTTCCGCCCAGCTGCTGTTGCAGCTGTGTTGGCAGCTGCAGCAGTAGCTGCGTAGCTGCGCGTGCAGCGGTGGCAGCGGCCGCTGCGCTGCTGCTGCTGCTGCTGCTGCACGCGGCGGCCGCTGCTGCGCGCGGCGGCCGCTGCTGCGCGCGGCGCTACTGCTGCGCGCTGTAGCTGCTGCTGGCTGCCGCCGCCGCGCGCTGCTGCTGGCTGCCGCCGCCGCGCGCTGCTGCTACTGCCACTGCTGTGCTGCTGCTGCCGCTGCGACTGCCGCTGCTGCTGCTGTGCCGCTGCCGCTGCTGCGCTGCTGCTGCCGACGCCGCTGCTGCACTGCTGCTGCCGTCGCTGCTGCCACGCTGCTGTGGCGGCCGCTGCTGCTGCGCTGCTGCTGCGCGGCTGCCGCTGCCGCATCTGCTGCTGCTACTCTGCTGCTGCGGCTGTGGGGGGAAGTGGCGGCTGCACGCACCGCAGCCGCCACACGCCTCTGTGTTGCGGTATGCCTTGCTGCTGCCTCAGCAGCTACGATCTCACGTGGTGGAGGAGTACGCGGACGGCGACCGGCCGTCTCCAACGGGTCCCAGAAGAACTGCTGTAGCAGGGACTCTCACTGCTGCTGCTCTGCTGCGTCTCTGCTGCGCAGCTCAGTGAGAACTGTCTCACTGCTCTGATACCAAGAGAAAGTGCGTAGAAGCTTCCTAGCAACACGGCCGCTGACCGGGCGTCAGTGCCTAGTCACACGGTGACGACAATCACAGGTCGTACACACAACGACAAGGGTTTGGCTAGGAGACACAAGTCCAAGTGTCAGAATGCTTCAATATAGCATATGCAGAGAGAAATGACAACTGACAGGTCCAGGGCATAAATACCTGCCGCGGCGCACGGCGGGTGTCGCACGCGGCAGTCCAAGAGCTGTCCTAAAACCGGCCCAAAACCACTGTTTTGGCCGTAACTCTGCGCACACATGTCAGAATCCTACGCCGTCTGAACCTAGACGTGCAGAATCAAAAGACGCACGCAACGACTGGTCACATGCATGCATCCATCGACTGACAGCGAGTATACAATGCAAAAACATGCAAATGGGCCTCATGCCAAGTCCGCCGAAAGGCGCCTGCAAGACGTAGAAGACACAGCAAGGAGTCCCGGTGACATCTGGGGCTCTGGGACAGTGGTCGGTCAGCTCCAGACGGGTAGTCCGCCGCCTGTCGTCACGCCGGTGTCACCAGGGCCGCCTGCCTCAGGGATCTGCACGAGTATGGACACGGCCGAGTGGTCACAGTAAACTGTACAGGAACGGCAAAAATCACAACACACACAATGCAAAAACATGCAAATCGGGCCGACGGCCAATCCACCGATAAAGTCCTGCGTGCTGAAAAAAACTGCAGGAGGTCCCGGGTAGCGTCCAGAGCTGTGGAACGGCCGTCGGTCAGCTCCAAGCTGGTAGTCCGCCACCGGATGGCGCATCGGTACCACCTGAGTCCGCATCAGGGATCTGCACGAGTATGGACACGGTCGAGTGGTCACAAAAAACTGTACAGGTCGACAAGAACGTCACAAATCACAACACTCCCCCATGACCCGATGGTACGTATGTCCATACACGTGCAGCACTGAAACGAGTACAACAACGTGTGCAACGACGGAACGAATGGCCACCATAGCACCCCACACTCAACTACTCCTAGACAAGGGGCGAAGTCCGACAATACGAATGGCCACCCGGAACTTTCCGCGTGCCCGTGCCTTCGTCAAGAAGTCAGCACGCTGCATGTCAGTGCCAACCCAAATGATGGAGATCACGTGTCGCTCCACCAAGTCACGCACAAAGTGATGCTCTACTACAATGTACTTCGTGCGAGCATGGAAGACACCAAATTTCTCCGTAATAGCAAGAGCGCTCTGGTTGTCGCAACGAAGCACAATGGTGGATACTGACTGACCCAGCTCAAGGAACAGACGCTACAACCATACCGCCTCAGCAGCTCCTGCACCTAGAGCGACATACTCTGCCTCTGATGAGCTACGTGCAATGCAGCCCTGCTTCCCGCTGCGCCAGGACAGAGCGGTACCACCAAGCAGGAACACGTAACTGGTGCGGCTGCGTCCGTCTGGGATCCAGTCCCAGTCGCTGTGAGTGTAGACGTCAAGGACCACCGAACACTGCCAGCGAAAGCACAGTCCGAGGCACGGTGTGGAGACCACGTACCGCACCTCTTGCACAGCTGCATGAAGAGCTCTAGCAAGTGGAGCCTGCGAAAACTGGGCAAGGAGGTTGACGGCGGATGCGATGTCCGGACGCGTGGTAGTGGCCAGGTACATCAGAGATCCAATGAGACGGAGGTACAAGGTCGCATCCACTGTCTCCCCCAGCTGTGTGGGATCATCCACCTTCAGGGCATCCTGCCCGTCGGGTGTGAGAGGTGTGGAAGCCGTGGGCACGGCGTCGAGCAGGTCGCTGAAGCGCTCCCCCACAACACGTGCGTATCGGGCCTGGTGCAGCAGCAGATTATGACGTCTGCGGTCTCGTACGACCTCCATGCCAAGAAACACCGCTGCAGGACCAAGGTCCTTCATCCTATAGGCAGTCTCGAGGATGGCCTTGGCCTCCTTCAAAGCCTCCAGTGAAGGAGACGCGATGAGTAGGTCGTCAAGATAGACCAAGATGGCGGTGAACCGCTCAGGCGTCCGGCAGATGAAGAGAGAGGGATCTGCCTTGCTCCGTACATATCCCGCACGAGTCAGGGTGCCAGTGATCTTCTGGTTCCAACACCGAGGAGACTGCTTGAGGCCGTACAAGGACTTACGCAAACGCCAGATCTTGTCGCCCTCCTCAAAGCCGGGTGGCTGAGCCACGTAGATCTCCTCATCTAGAGAGCCATGGATGAACGCATTGTTCACATCCATCTGGTGTAGTTCCCAGTCATACTGAGCCACTACACCGAACAGAGCTTGAGCTGGGGTCATACGGCTGACAGGGGGGAAGGTGTCAGTGTAATTGATGCCCTCAATCTGAGAGTACCCCTTGACGACCAAGCGATCCTTGTGGCGTTCTTGTGATCCATCTGGCTTCACTTTCTTGCGAAAGACCCACTTGACCTGAATAGCCTTCCTCCCAGGTGGAAGGTCGACTAGCTCGTAAACTCCGTGCTCTCGGATGGAGCGAAGCTCATCCTCGCAGGCAGCATGCCAAGCGTCAGCATCCTGTGAAGAGAGAGCTTCCCTCAGTGTGCCCGGGTCAGGCGCCAAAGAGGGAGAGCTCTGTGTGGTGAGAGGACACGCCTCAGTGCTAGGTCTGACAACCACAAGATCAGCTGCTGTATCACAAGCGATGTGGAACTCGCGAGTGACAAGGTCGTGCCCTACAGGACACCCTGGGTGTACCTCTATGTGCTCAGTGCGGACACTCAGGCTTAGGGCCTTTGTGCCAAGGTCACCACTCGCGACGCTGCGGGTGGAGCGCCTGGGTGCAGGGCCAGACGCTCGCTAAGCTCCGGAGTCCAATGGTCGAAGACGACCGCCAGGCTCACGGGAGTAACCTAAGCTCAAGGGGCGCACCTTAGGCTCAGGAACGGGCACAATCACAGCCGGGGAGAGCTGAGGCAAGGGAGTTGGTGATGTCGTGCGAGGAGAGGTGTGTGTGGGAGAAATGAGACTCAGTGTGGCAGTAGGGACAGGTGAGGCAGGACCACACACAGAGGCAGGAGTGCCGGCGGACACAGGAGTACGCACAGGTGTAGGATCATGGGTACCGGAGGGAGGCGAGGGAACCGGAGAAGAAGCAGGTGGTGCTGGAGAGGTCTCTGGGCCGACAGCGATGATCGTTGGGTCATCAAGAGCCGGAGACGTGAAGTTGAGGGAGCTCGAACGGACACATCAGCCTGACGAGGGGTGCTCGCAGGTGAAGACTCCCCCATTTGGCGAGAAACCTCACACGTAGGAATATGCGTGACAGGCAGCGACGTAATCGATGTCAGATCACGGTAGGTGAGGGACTCAAAGAAGAGCGCATCGTGTGACTCAACAATGCGATGACGGGTAGGGTCCCAAAATCTCCAGGCCTCCGATCGCGGGGAGATGCTGACGAAGGAACACAAGCAACCCCGCGGTGAGACCTTGGACCCCTGCTGGTCCTCGGTGTACCATACGGAAGCCAAGGACCCCCAGACGCGAGGGAGACGAAGGTCAGCACGATGGCCGACTCAGAGCTCATACAGTGAAATGTGGTCTAGAAGAGGACCGTGCAGGAGGCGGTTCTAGACCCAAGTCATGTAGGCAAAGCCCTAAAAAGCGAAGGACTCTGGGAGACCGTACTCAGACTGCATAGCGCGAACCGCATCTTCCATGGTGCGGTTCCAGCGCTCAGAAACACCGTTCTGCTGAGGAGTAGCAGGAGCGGAGACCTGGTGAAAAATCCCGTGCTCAGCGAAGAAGCTATCCATCTTGCCGAGAAACTCGCCGCCACGATCCGATTGGAAGGTGTGCAGCGTGTGGCGGGAATGACGCTCAGCCATTACTAGCCAGAGGCGAACCGCGAGAGCGGCGTCACTCTTCTAGCGCAGGCTGTAGACCCACTGCATCCGGGTGAAGTCATCAGTCAGAGTCAGGACATTTCGTCCCCTATCGGACATAGACTCGACAGGAAGAGGGCCAAGAAGGTCCGAATGGACTAACTCGAGAGGGCGAAGTGCGCGAGAACGTGAGTCAGGGTAGGTGCAGCGATGCATCTTACGTTGGGCACAGAAGAGACAGTCGGTCTTGGGCGGCTTCTCGAAAGAAGCCACATCAAGACCGAGAGTGGGCTGTGTTCAAATGAGCTTTGACACAGTGTCGGAGCCCACATGACACAGACGGCGATGAAGCAATCGCTGGTGCTCAGGAGACAGAATACCAGTGACAAAAACACGAGCTGAAGGGGAAGGGGAGCAAGGTGCAGAAGTCCGGGAAACACGGTACAAGTCATCCACAACAGAGGCACACAGAACAATGCTGCGAGTGTCAATGGCAGTCACAGTCGCGGACTCGGCAGTGTGCTCCACAGAGAGTCCCATCAGTGTGCAAGGATGCACAGAAAGCAAACTGAGCTCAAGATCAGGCACAAATAGCACCTCGGAGAGATACACGGGACCAAACGGACCATCAAAGCACACAACCCCAACACCCAGGACTGCCAAGGACTGACTAGAGCTGGTGCGGACAGAACGAACAGATGCAACAGGGCCAAGAACAACGAAGTCACTACGACGACACGTCATGTGATGAGTGGCACCTGAATCGATGATCCAAGTGCCACCGGCATCACGAATGGAAGACGTCACTGTACAACCGGCAATGGAACACTCGGTCTCACATGGACACTGAGTAGCAGGCGGGGAGAAACGATGAAGGGCACAAAGGTGGGACTCATGAATCCAATATGTACAGTGAGGCTCATCATCATCACATGCTGACTTTGCCCCCCCACACGAGTCATCCCGAGCCACATGGACAGATGGACCGACAGTCTGTGAATCACTCTGCTGTGATAACACACTCGCACCTCCCTGAAAACGGAGCGCCAGAAGGTGGCGAAGCTCGGCGATGGTGCGGTCGCATGGGTCCGGATCACTGCTACTCGCCGGTGGAGAAGCAGGAATAGCTGCAGTCGTGGCCGCCACGCATCCGGAAGAAGACGAGGCTGACGTGCTGGACGCGGAACGGAGGGCGTGTGCAGCATGGAGCGCATGAGTAATCCGCGCCCAGTCGAACGGCTGCTGGTACTCGGTGTAGCGATGGATGCCTCCACAGTTGTAGCAGTGAACAGAACGTCCACTGCTACCACTGGAGGACGACTGCTACTATGACTGCTGCCGACCTAGTCCCCGCTTTCCCTTCTTCTTCTTCCCCTGAGCTACTGCTGCAACACCCTGTGTCTGAGTGGGTGTGGGCAGGGCCAAAGAGGAGGAGGAAGACGAGGACGTGATGGACAATGAAGAAGAAGACTGCAGGAGGGATGATGGTGGTGATGCGACAACTGCTGCAGCAAGGGAAGTCTCCTGATGGGCCACGGTTGCCTCGCGGGCTGAAGTCACCTGGAGGAAGAGCTGATGCGTCCAAGGGAGAAGCTGCCGAGTGGCTGAGAAGGGCTCAAGGATGGCGTCTCCGTACCGTGTGAAGATATCCGTATACTCAAGGTGAACTCCGAGCATCATCGTACGGAGCGCCCACAGCTGTGTGCCTCCGGAGGTCCCGAGACGCGTGTAGATGCGCTTAGCGCGTCGCCAATAATCGGCTGCTCGCTCTCCAGGCCCCTGATGGAGAGAGTGGAAGGCATGAATGTGTGCTGCACGGGTGGCGTGCGTCTTTGCAGCCAACAGGGATAGGGCCAGATCCCAACCTCCGCGTGGATCGGCACCGGTGCCTGTGCCGGGCTTGCCAAGGAAGGGACGAAAGTCGATGACGGTCTCGTGTGGCATGGTATAGAGGAGTCCGCGCATCGCCCTGGCTACTGTCAGCACTTGTGCTGGGTCTGTAGGCTGATACGAGCTGTGGTAGTAGGGCCACACGCCCTATGCAATAGCCCAAACTTGAAAGAGGATCTCCCAGCAGTCGAAGCCGTCCTCAGTGATGTACCGTGGAGGTGGTGTCTCAAAGTCCTTGGGTTGCCGCTGAGTTGGGAGGGCGACCGTAGACTGAGGAGGACGAGAGACGGGGAAGACTCCTGGAAGAGGATAGTCACTGGGATAGTCGGGTGACGGTCACACCGTAGGAATCCCAGGAGATCTGGTCCCCGTATGGAGCTGACGGAGGCGCTCCTGAAGAACTCGAATGTCATGATCCGGGGAGTCGTCCGTCATGCTAGACATGAATGGCTCATCATCTAGTAGATCAGAAGGTGGTGGATGAGGTCGAGCCGACTGCTGTGTAGAGACCGCGACGCCGGCGGCTCCCCCGGAAACCTGCCCTGGGACTGTGGACTGTCTACGCAGAAGCCCAGTCAGGGTACGGATGGCATCAGTCTGCTCCCGCTGTAGGCGACGCATCTCAACTTGCTGGCTTCGCAGGTCCTCAATGGCCTGAGAGCGTGGGCTCAGGACACTAGAAGAGGAGGAGGAGGGATCATCTGTCGCCTTCCCCTTATCCGATGAGTCCATGTCGCCTCTCAGTATGGGTGAACAGGTCAGGTTTGTCACATTGCAAAAGCGTCAGCGTTTCTCAAGGAGTTGAGACGCTAGCAAGTTTTGACTATCCCACCAAAAATTTGGCTGAGTATGGTGCTGACGTCAGCAGGTGGTTGCTGACATCAGCACGACCTGATGACGTC
The DNA here is from genome assembly GCA_023375785.1 of Penium margaritaceum. Taxonomy (NCBI): domain Eukaryota; kingdom Viridiplantae; phylum Streptophyta; class Zygnematophyceae; order Desmidiales; family Peniaceae; genus Penium; species Penium margaritaceum. Next base: position 131,277 of record SZWC01005873.1, read on the forward strand.
AGCAAGAAAAAATGCTGACGTTAGCTTTTATTTTCTCTCGCGGTTCTGCGTGATCGTGCAGTCGTTCTGCGACCAAGGGGGTACCTCGTCACCCCCTTGCGTGGCTGCGCAGCTGCGTAGAATCAACGCAGTTGCTCAGAGTCTGCGCGTCTACGCAGCTTTGCTGGGCAGATCTGCGCAGCACTGCTGCGCAGCACAGCAGTCGCGGCTGTTGCTATGCAGCACTGCTGCCCCTGCGACCGCTGTTGCTGCTGCTCCGCGGCTGTATCTTCTGCTGCTACTGCAATGCTGTTGCTGCTGCTACAATGCTACTACTGCTGTTGTTGCTGCTGTCGTCGCGCTGCTGCTGCTGCCCGCGGCTGCTGCTGCCACTGGTGCTGCTCGCTGCCGCTGCCGTTGCTTGTTGCTGCTTCCGTTGCGTGCTGCTGCTGCTGGCAGCCGCCGATTTGCGCAACGAGCTGCTGCTGCGAGCGAGCTGCTTCTGTGAGCTGCTTCCCTTAAATTTTCTTTTTTCTTCTTGTCAGAATTCCCAGCCAGAAACGACTGTTGTTGCCACCCAGTGCTGCTGCTGCTGCTTGGCTTGGCTGCTGGAGCTGGTGCCTGCCACAGCTCACTGGGTGAGGTGGACGGGACTGTGTGGTGATGTCGCTGCTGAAAACGGCTGCAACTAGTCCCAGGATACGGCGGCGGCGGTGACTCTCACTGCTGCTGCCGGTGCTGCGTCTCTGCGGCGCAGCTCAGCAAGAGAGGTCTCGCTGCTCTGATACCATGAGAAAATACGTGGAAGCGTCGTAGCGACACCGCCGCTGACTAGGCGTCAGTGCCTGGTCAGATGGTGACGACAGTCACAACTCGTGCACGCAACGGCAAGGGTTTGGCTAGGCGACACAAAGGCAAAGTGTCAGAATGCTTCAATAGCATTTGCAGAGAGAAATAACAAATGACAGGTCCAAGGCATAAATACCTGCCGCGGCGCACGGCGGGTGTCGCACGCGGCAGTGCAAGATCTGTCATAAAACCGGCCCAAAATCACTGTTGTGGTCGTAACTCTGCGCACACATGTCAGAACGCTACGCTGTCTGAACCTAGACTTGCTGAATCACAAGCCGGACACTGTGACTGGTCACATGCATGCATCCGGCATCGAACGGTGGACACACAATGCAAAAACATGCAAATCGGGCCCACGGCCAGTCCACCGATAAAGTCATGCGTGTTGCAGAAAAACTGCAGGAGTTCCCGGGTAGCGTCCAGATCTCTGGAACGGCTGTCAGTCAGCTCCGAGCTGGTAGTCCGCCACCGGATGGCACACTGGTACCGCCTGGGTCCGTATCAGGGATCTGCACGAGTATGGACACGGCCGAGTGGTCATAGTAAACTGTACAGGTCGAATGTCAAAAATCACAACAGTCGTAAGTACTGCATGGGTTTGGGAAGCCATAACTCTTTTCTGTTTTTCTCTAGCTGATTCTGACCGCACGACTGCATTCACAGCGTTGGTATTATGGTATGGTCCAGTTTTCACGCAAAACAGACGACGCCCGGGTTTTGGGCTGTCGGGCGTCTGGGAGGGCTCACCGAGAAAACCCTGCCTGCCAGAAAACAGGTCTAGGACTATTTTCTGATTGGCTGGTTAGCTGAGTAACAAGTTCTACACTAGTGGGGGGGAGCTAGAACTTGGAGGGGTCTCCCATTGTTGCTCATTCTTCATTCCTAATCAGTCACTTTCAGTTTTCAGCTGCTTGTTGGCGCTAACACTGGCGCGCATTTCTGAGTAACAAACACATAGCTTCCCGACTTAGTCTCTAGAGAAGCAGAGTGAGGGGGCAGTAGACTTAAGCAACGAGCGTGGAAGCACGCACACTGCATCAACAACGTTGCTGCCCCAACCTGCCGCCTAGGTTTTCTAGCTTGGTATCAGAGCCAGAGCGTAGCAGCAGCAGCAACAGCAACAACAGAAGACTGGCGTACAGGTGCCAGACAACGCCGACGTACCCCCATATGCGCCAATGCAGGGGAAATGCTGCCGGATTTTTCCCGGCAGCATTGACCCGCCTGGTGGCGGCGTCAGATTTTTTTCCCACGGCCACTAGGCCAGGGGAAATGCTGCTGAATTTTTTTCGAGAGCACTGACCCCCACGCGCGACGCAAGGAGGTGAGTGGTAGGCCACGTCTGACACCTACGGGCGACGACGCACGCTGCAACGTCACCCAGGTGCAGTGATTGGCACCAGCACGCAATAGCAGCAGTTTGTAGCAGCGGCAGGCGCAGGCAATGGCAGCGAGCAGTGGCAGCAGCAGCCAGCAGTAGCTGCGTGCAACAGTAGTACCAAGAAGAAGCAGCAGCTCGCAGCACCCCGCAGCAGCAGCAACCCGCAACAGCAGCTCGCAGCAGCAGCAGCTTGCAGCAGCCCGTAGGAGCAGCCCATTGCAGCAACAAGCAGTAGCGGCAGCAAGCAGCAGCTGTAGCAGCGTGTAGTAGCAGCAATAGGTCGCGGCAGCCGCAGTAGCGAGCCTCAGCAGTGGCTAGCTGCAGTAGCAGCAGCAACGAGCAGCTGCCGACAGTAGCCAACAGCGGCTGCTGCTGCTCGTAGCTCGCAGCGAGCGAGCAGCGAGCTGTAGCCCGCTGCTGCCAGCGAGCAGTAGCCCGCTGCCAGCGAGCAACAGTCCATTGCCAGCGAGCTGCTGCCCGTGGCTCGCAGCAAACTGCGGGAAGCTACCCGCTATGACAGACGAAAGAAGAAAAGAGAGAAAAAAGGAGAAAAATCCCCCACCACGCAAGCTTCTCTACCGCAGCTGCAGCAGCTGCCTTAGCTGCTGTAGCAGCCACAGCAGCCGTAGGAGCCCGCAGTGGCAGCACTTACTGCTGCAACTGCAGCCGTAGTAGCAGCAGCAGTAATAGCCGTAGCCGTAGCAACAGCAGCAGCACCTGCATCAGGAGTTGCAGCAGCAGCAGCAGCAGCAGCAGTACCAACAGCTGCAGTAGCATCAGCAGTAGCAGCAGTAGCAGCAATTGCAGCAACAGTAGCTGCAGCAGTGGCCCCAACAACCGGTGCTGATGATGTCAGCATGCCGCTGCTAACGTCACTGCTGACATCATCAACACACACCAAAAAAAGGGGGGGGGGAAGGGAAGGGGGAAGACAACCAAAGGGTGGGAAGAGCCCACCACCCTAAGTCACTACTGACATTAGCAAAAAAAAAAAGGTGCACCAAACCGTGGCTGGTAGCCCCAGTGGGGAGGGGTCCTCCTCCGTTGGGGGGACCCCCAACCCCTCTTTCTTGCAGCGACTGCAGCAGCAGCAGTAGTAGCAGCAGCAACAGCAGCAGCAGTAGCCCTCCGGCATCGTTGGCGGCAACCCTAACCCCCTCGCTGCTTGGAGCGAGGGGGTCAATGTCTAAGCTCATTCGGGCACAACACACCCTCAGTTTTGAAGCGTCTTCCATTAAGAAGCGGCCCAAGTCCGATCGCCTCTTTTGCGCTCAAGGTAAGGTGCATTGCTGCTCTTAACCTGACTCCACCTCACAGGCACTACGCCTATTAGAGTTGGTCCACTCGGACCTCCTCGGTCTTCTCCCAGTTGCGTTCCACTCTGATCAGGGTCGCTATGTGCTCACCCTCACTGATGACTTCACCCGGATGCGTTGGGTCTGCAGACTCCACCGCAAGAGAGATTGCGTCCTAGCGGTCCTCCTGTGACTGGTGGCGGCTGAGTGCTTGTTCGTCACACCCTTCACACGTTCCACTCGGATTGTGGTAGCGAGTTCTTGGGTGAGATGGATACGTACTTTGCTGTGTACGGTGTCTTTTACCAGCTCTATGCTCCTGTTACACCATAGCAAAAGCGTGTATCTGAGTGTTGGAACCGCACCATGGAGGATTTGGTCTGTGCCATGAAGTCAGAGTGCGGCCTTCCAAAGTCCTTTGCATTTGAGGGCTTCTCTTACATGATGTGGGTCTGAAACCGCATGCCGCATGGTCCTCTTCCGGACCATGTCACACTGTACAAGCTATGGTTTGGCCATCACGTTGATCTCCATCTTGTCCACATTGTTTTGTCACAGACCAAAATCTAGAAGTATTCTAGATCTCAGAGTGTGTTTTCATTTCTTGTATTCTACAAGGTACGAAAGAAAGCGCAAGTGAATGTGATGGACAGGTTATGACCAGGGCTTTCTAAAAAGCCCTCACACATCTGAAATGGTGGTCATTTGGGGTCGTCACACTCTCACACGTCCAGGGTGGTGGTAGATGCGACATGACTGAAAAATCCGAGAAGCTTCACAGACCGCTTAGGGACATCACATGCCCCAACTACTGCTGGAAAACGTTGGAAGACCCTCTGCTGCATTCATGGTGGTGGATTTAGTGATGCAGTTGTATTTGTCTTTACAAGGGTGTCTCTGCTACTGAAATCTGGTACGGCGGGTCACCGTGGATTGATGAGTCCTCTGAGAACCGTGGCTATAGCAATGACTCTCACCGCTTGTGCCACTGCTGTGTCTCTGCTTTGTAGCTCAGCGAGGTGTGCCTCGCTGCTCTGATACTGCTAGGAAAATTCCTAGCCTTGCTGTTTTTGACGTGGCGACACTGTTGAGTCAGCTTGTGCACTAGCAAGAAAGCAGGTGCAAGAAACAACAAGAGTTAGGCTAGGGAGACGGGCAAAGTCTCATAAGTTCCAATAGCTTAGTAATACATAGAGAAATGAAAACTGACAAGCACACAACATAAACTCCTGCTGTGGCACTTGGTAGGTGTCGCACACGCCTGCGTCAGTTAGTCCTGAAACTGGCCCAAAACTGTTGTTTTGGCCGTAACTCTGTGCACATGCATCCAAACGTAACACTGCATGAACCTAGAGATGCAAGATTTTGATCCAGATACCACAACTGGTCATGCGCATAAGTCTGGCACCAACTCGTAGACACCAGATACAAAACATGTAAGAAAAACAGGCTCAACAGCCAGTCCACCGAGAAAATTCTACCGACTACAGGAAACCTGCATAGCACCCCAACAAGCATCCAGAAAGTCGTAGCAGCTGTCTAGGAGCTGCTAGTGGGTGGGATCACCACCCGTTGGTGCTCCAATGCCAGCTGGATCCACATCAGGAGTTTGTACGAGTATGGACACGACCGAGTGGTCACTGTAAGTTATACAGAGAGATGAGGACGGATCACATCACAACACTCAACACTTGACGTCACTCTCCTCAAGGCACTCTATGGTGGTCAACAACTACACTGGGTTTTACCTTCGGCTTCAGTGTCACATTCTCGGCTCTTTGGTGTTCACATGATTTTTCTCCGTGACCAACTCTTGGGTGTTAACTTTGTTCTAGGGCATGCATTCCCATGCTAGGTAGCACACAAGCTCTGGTGGTGAGTGAGCGAATGATAGCGCCAAGATTTGGCTAAGCCTGGAACGTGGTGATGAATGAAAAAGGAGGAAGTACAATGAGCCCTACTAAGAGCTTCTGTTCTAGGGACTCGCGGCCAGCCTGCTTGGGCCCGTCATCACTGTTGCACCAAAAGGCACATACAGGGAATACACAGGTCACAGAGCATATAGCCACGGAAGGGGGGTCTCCTGAGGCACCAAAAAACTCAATGGTGTGCCCGGGTATTGACCTATGAGAAGATATGCAATGTACCCAAAACACGTCCTGACTCTACAGTGATATGCTAGCACCACCTACAAGCCAAGCTAGGCAGTTTTAGGCCTCTTGAGATGCGAGAACATGTAACTGGGCATCCGTGTCTTGGCCACTTGCACACTACATGTGTCTGTCAAAGATTCAACAAAGACTCGATCAATCAGCACTGGGTCTCCTTGTACCTGTACAACCCACCGTACACCGGGGCCTCAACCAAAGGAATAATGCACAACCTGTCATAGAAAATATGAGGTAAACCACCGGACGAGCCGCAAGGGAATCGACAATGGCAGTCAAGAGGAGGGCGTGCAGGTCACGAGGAGGAGCGGGCTGCAGGGGAGGGGGCGGAGGGGAAGGGGCCCGGAGGGCGGCGAGAGCAGAGATGACAGCCGCAGACGCAGCAGACCGGGGAGAGGCATAGGCGGGATCGTCGGCAAGGCCAGAGCCGTCAGACGCGGAGGGACTAGGAGCACGAGAGGAGGCATCGACAAACTGTGCGCCGCACGAGCGGCCCTGGCAACAGCCGCAGCCGCGAGGGCACCGGCGAGGCCCAGCTCAGGCATGGCGCTACACGAAGTGAGGGACGGAGCGATAGAGGCGAGGAAGAGACGGCTACAGGAGGACCGAGCCGTGAGCGGAGAGGAGGGAAGAACCATGGTGAGTGTGTATTTAGGGATGTACGTTAGGGGGTAACAGGAAGGGAAAGCGGAAAAAGGGAAAGAAAGATGTGTGAGAGACCGAGGCCACCAACCAACCGGCCAGACGAACGAGGCACACAGTAGGCAGAGAGAGCCGAGGGTTGAACATGGGATGACAGGGAAAACACGACCAACCCGCATGACAAAGAGACAGGGCGTGGGCGGCAATGGCAGGAGAGAAGAGGGACGTCAACAGAGGCGCAAAGGGGGGAAGAGGCTACGGAAGGGGACCGAAAAGAGAGAGGAGGGAGAGGAAAGCGAGGGAAGCGGAAAGGAGACGGGAGGGCAGAAGGAAGGAACGGAGGAAGGGAGGGAGAGAGAGAGAGGAAAAGGGGAAGGAGCACGGGGAGGGGGGGCAGGGAGGAGAGAGAGAGAGAGCGAGAGAGCGAAGAGCCGGGAGGGAGACGGAAGGAGAGATAGGAAAGAGAGAGAGAGAGGGAGAGAGCAAAAAAAGGAAGGGAGGCAGAGAGAGTGAGGCAGGGCTAGAAGGGAGGGGAAGAGAAAGCGGATAGAGAGGGAGGGAGAGAGAGAGAGAGCGAGAGAGCGAAGAGCCGGGAGGGAGACGGAAGGAGAGATAGGAAAGAGAGAGAGAGAGGGAGAGAGCAAAAAAAGGAAGGGAGGCAGAGAGAGTGAGGCAGGGCTAGAAGGGAGGGGAAGAGAAAGCGGATAGAGAGGGAGGGAGAGAGAGAGAGAGCGAGAGAGCGAAGAGCCGGGAGGGAGACGGAAGGAGAGATAGGAAAGAGAGAGAGAGAGGGAGAGAGCAAAAAAAGGAAGGGAGGCAGAGAGAGTGAGGCAGGGCTAGAAGGGAGGGGAAGAGAAAGCGGATAGAGAGGGAGGGAGAGAGAGAGAGAGCGAGAGAGCGAAGAGCCGGGAGGGAGACGGAAGGAGAGATAGGAAAGAGAGAGAGAGAGGGAGAGAGCAAAAAAAGGAAGGGAGGCAGAGAGAGTGAGGCAGGGCTAGAAGGGAGGGGAAGAGAAAGCGGATAGAGAGGGAGGGAGAGAGAGAGAGAGCGAGAGAGCGAAGAGCCGGGAGGGAGACGGAAGGAGAGATAGGAAAGAGAGAGAGAGAGGGAGAGAGCAAAAAAAGGAAGGGAGGCAGAGAGAGTGAGGCAGGGCTAGAAGGGAGGGGAAGAGAAAGCGGATAGAGAGGGAGGGAGAGAGAGAGAGAGCGAGAGAGCGAAGAGCCGGGAGGGAGACGGAAGGAGAGATAGGAAAGAGAGAGAGAGAGGGAGAGAGCAAAAAAAGGAAGGGAGGCAGAGAGAGTGAGGCAGGGCTAGAAGGGAGGGGAAGAGAAAGCGGATAGAGAGGGAGGGAGAGAGGGAGAGGGAGGAAGAGGGAGAGGGGGAGAGAAAGAGGGAGAGAAGAGGAAGGATGGAGAGGGTGGATGCGGAGAGAGATGAGGAAGGAGGAGAGAGAGGAGGAAGTAGGGTCAAGGAAAGGGGAAGGAAGGAAAGGAGAATGGGGGAAGATCGCACTGACGGAGAGGAGAGGAGGGAGGTAGAGGGGAAAAAGAAAAGGGAGAGGAAGAGATATTGGGGGAGGGGCAAAAGAATTAGGGAAGGAGGAGAGGGAAGGAGGGAAGAAGACGGGGGAGAGGAGAGAGAGAAGGTGGGAAGAAGAAGGGGGGAGAGAGCCAAAGGACGCGAAGGGGAGGAGATGGGGAGGAGGAGGCAGCGGCGAACGACCGAGGGCGCGAGACACCGAGGGACAGGACGGGGAGTAGCCGATGAGGGGAGGGCACCCACAGGCCGGAAGGGATGGCCGAGAGAAGGGAGGTGGAGCAGGACCACTTGGCAGCAGACGGACAACGAAGAAGAAGGGCCACAAGCGACAGAAGAGCCCAACGGAGCGACGAGCCAGGGACGGACGCCGAGCCAGAGCCGATGGAGCCGATGGAGCAGTGAAGACGACGGCGGAGGCAAAGGGGCAGAAGGGCGGCAGGGGGGACAGGAAGCCGATGCGGGAAAGACAGAGAGAGAGAGAGAGAGAGAGAGAGAGAGAGAGAGAGAGAGAGAGGGAGGGAGAGGGAAGAGCAGGAGAGGATAGGAGGAGGACCCAAGATGGAGGGAGGGAGAGAGGCAAGAAGGGAGGGAGAGGGAAAGGAAGGGGGAGGGAGGAGAGAGGCAAGAGGAAGAAAGAAAAGACGAGAAGGGAAGAGCAGAGAGGGAGGAGGAGAGGGGGGGGAGAGAGCGAGAGGGAAGGGATGGCGGGGGAGGGAGGGGGGAGGAGGAAGGGGAAGATGGAGG